>JAAAKG020154575.1:0-30625 GCA_010014905.2 Druon quercuslanigerum | reverse complement strand
CGATTTGCTGACGTTTTTTCGTCGCCCTGTAAAATTTCAGAAATGGCGCTTAGGCCAAATAGACTTTCCGCCCTTCAATTAAGAATCACAAATTAGAAGAGATAAAAAAAACAAAACCTGACAATGATTTTTGGAAGTACATAAACAAACAAAGGAAGAAAAAATCAAGCATAAGTAGTGAAATAAAGATAGAAGATTGGAAAGATCACTTCATAGACGACTTACATTAGAAGGAGAGCGGAATCTCATATACAAGAAATTAAGAGAAAGGTGATAAACTACGAAGAAAATTCAAATGTAAGAAATAAATAAAAATCAAATGTAAATAATAAAAATTCTAATTGAATTTTGAAACTATAGAATTGCCGCAATGAAACTCGAGACTCGAGATGCACACATTTTTCCTCGAGTGCGTACATTTACCTCCGTGTACGAGTGATGAATGCAGCCAACTTAGCTATTATTATGCACATTTCTATTGCACGCACCGACTGCCTCGTGCACGACTCTGACTACTCACTGAGTTATGCTCTGACGAAATCTCCCACAATGCACTAGAGTTGAAAGAAATTAGTGCAGATTTCTTTACCGGGATTTAAGTATTTCCTTCCGACTTATGCTATTCCATCAACTTAAGGCTTTTCTAGGGAAATGTACATTTCGCACAAGTTTAGAGGTTATTATTACAGTCAAGAAGAAATTACTTTTTTCTCTCACTATAATCATTTTAATTTGAGAAATTTTGTTTGAAAGAAAATATCATATTTGGCTTTTAAAACATAGGTCTCAAAGTTTCAAGTATTAGGCCACGCCCCTTTGCTCTCGGGTCTCGAATTCTATGCTTTTAGATCACAGAGTCCGAGACTTAAAATCACGTAAAAATTGTAGCTGTAAAATCACGCGCTTCCTTGAATTAATCTCTTAAAATTTCTCTTGGTGTAGCTAGTATTGAAAAGTTGATACATCATTTTTGCTCGATCAAAAGAATTATAACTTAAGCAAAACTTATATTTTTTAATTTGAATTTTTTATTTGAATTTATTACCAAAAAATGTATAAAAACAAAAATTAACATCATTTTTGTACTCATAGGGAACTTTATTAATTTCTCGAAAATCAACATTTTGTATATGCGAAATTGTAGTTACATAATATAATTATAAATAATACTAACATTGATTAAAATATAATAATGATTTTCAAAATCTTCGTGAGTATTCACACACTTTTTTTAATTATTCGACTTTTTTTAAAAATTCTGAAAATATCTTAAAAGGTTTTCATTTTTCAACCAGAAATGTAAAAATGTTAATTATTTTTAAAGTTATAAAAATATTCTTACAACATCGAAATTTGAGTATACGAAGAATTTGATTACCTTTCGCGATATTTTGAGAGAAAAAAATTCATGTTAACATTATAAAAATTAGGGAACTTTAGCAACAGCTGAAATAAGCCATTATAATTTTGACCGGTCCTGTACATAATATGAAACGTATTTTAATATAATATTTGTTCTACGCTCAGCGAATTTCGGTGCGCCTAGACACGGCCACATTTAAAAGCATTCAAAGAAATTTACTAAAATGCAATTTCATAGATAGAAATCTTGATTACATCAGAGCTACATTGATTTATGATCATTTCTACTATATTTACCAACTCATTCAATACTGTTAATTTAACAGCTTCATGAGTCGACACTTACACGATTACAATTTTAAGATTCAAACTTGTACATTTTAAATTAAAACATTAGATATACATTCATTTTAATTTTAACGGTAAAAAATGTTACAATAAATTGAAAATTGACTAAATAGAAAATTAGATTAAAGAATTTTAAACTGAAAACGGTAAAATTACAAATATATTATTTTCAATTCAAAGCCTTAGATAAGGGCTGAAAATATTTAATGAAAAGTTTCAAAATTAAATATAGTTTCAAAACCAAACATAAGAAGTTGAAGGACAATTTCGCTTTAAATTTCTCAAAATTCTAAAATCCCTAAAATGCATTTTAAAAATCTGATATTTGCTGAATGGATAAAAGTTTATTAAAATAAAGTAAATTTAAAAAGGTTCTAAAGAAATGTTATAAAACGAAACTTCATAGATAAAAATCTTTTTTAAATCACAGATATATTGATTTATGATCGTTCGACATATTTACTCATTCGTAAGTGTTGATGAACCTGATTCATGAATCGACATATGATCGACAAATTGAGAAACACTGCACTTTAGCTTTCTAAAATTTATTACCTATATAGTTTTTTTACCTTTATAATTTATTTTCAACTAAAGCATCAAAATTATATAAAATATAACGCAAACACTCTACTATTTAAGCCACACTGCCTTTAACAATTCATATTTACAAGAAGATGTTATCAAAGAATGTTGCATATTTTTAGTAATATAAAATTAATTCCTAATCTGAATTCAGAAATAAATCGGATTTAATCATTTTGTACATTTCAAACTTCGAACCTTAATCTAAGGAAAGTATATAAATAAAGTTACCAAATTTCGTTTATAATGTATTTTTACCAGCAGAGAAGCCACAAATACCCTAAAAAATTCTTACGCCATTCCCGTAGATTTAAAAATTATTTTTTAAAGAGTTTCTTCAATCCCCACCAAATTATTTATATTTTTCAGGGCCATGATGCACTACTTTGTCAATATCCTAATACATTACTTATTCATATAGTTCCAATTTCGATTTCCATAATGTAATTTTTTCGACCTACTCTACTGCGTAAAATTCGAAATAATTAGAAAATTAGTATCCATTAAAATTATTAGGTTTGTAAAACATACGACAAGTGCTTCCTTGCTGCAATATTATCTAATTTACCATTTATAGTCTCAAGTCATTCTAACACATTCTAACATGTTCAGAAAATGTAAATTCAGGCGAATATTACATCTGGAAAGCCTCAAGGGAGTGTTGAGGCACGGGGTACTACCGGAACTAGTTGACCCTTTATGAATTTTGATTGGCTCGAGTTGGCGTTATTTCAAATCACAATTTAATTTGCAAGATAATTTAATAAAGAATAGAAACAACGCTAATCTTACGAAGATTATACATTATTGGGGAGGTTAGTTACTAAGATTAGGGAAAAATAATATTTACTTTGAAACACATGAAATATTTTAAAACTTTCATAAACAAAAGCATTAATAAAAACTAGCATTTTCAAACTTTTCCCGCCTTGGGAAAATACCAAAGTTTCGGCACAGCGGCGAACAGTGGAAGGGGAATCATTTCTCAATTCTCTCTAAAGGATCTCTAATTATATCTATTTATGAAATTTCAAAAACTATCGAATCGAAATATAATATCCTCTGATAGAAGTTTAAAGTATAAAAACGGGGAAGAAGAATTCACAGCTTGACATTGTTGACACTGTTTACACACACTTTCTACGTGCCACTTCACTTATTTTTCCGGTTTCTGGAAGTCTTTACTAGCCTTCACATTTCCCACAGACCATAAGACTGGAAAAAGTAATTAAAAATATTTAAAGTCTCAAAATACGGACTTTCTCACCAAGTAGGACAAAATCATCTCTTCTCATTGAAGATCATATCAGAAAATTGAAGAAGATATTATACTGAAATATTTTTTTTTTAATTCTAGAACCAATCTTGGGCATTATTAAGACCAATTTTCAATTCAAACACACCTTAGGAATTAATAATCAACAAACCATAATCAAAGCGATTATTCATCAATTAGTCCAAAAACCCTATATAAACCAGACAGTTGACAGCTGGTTTACAAGTCTATAATTAAATGCTACACTGAATGAATCGTTCTGGGTCATTCATCAACTGGAATTCATTGATCTAAACCGAGGTCTCAGGTAAAAATGCCTAAAGTAGGCCAGACTAGACGAAAAAATTTATTTCAAAACCTCGAATCAAGAAGAAATATCTTAAAGAAACTTTAAGATCTAAATTGAGAGAGAGAGAGAGAGAGAGAGAGAGAGAGAGAGAGAGAGAGAGAGAGATTTACCTTATTTAGGCGAGTCTCTATATTAAGGTCACTTTTGATAGGAACAATTTTGTTTGAAAAAGTATTTTTAAATGTGTTTTTTATCCAAAATACTCATTGGTGCTTGAATAAGCAGTTTTGAATGTATTTAAACTTAAAAAGATTTCCTTCATAAATTTTTAAAATGTTTTTTTTAACTTGTCGGTCATTTTTTAGAATTTGCACTAGAGATCAGATTTCCATAATTTCCACTCTTCTAAGTTTTTGAGATCGCTGAATCCGAATTTGATAACAGAAATTTCAAATTCAAGTTAGCTAATCCAATAATTATGGCGAATTAAAACTTTAAAAATTGTCCCAATTTTATGAAAATTGGTATTCTAAGGTTTTTGGGGTCGCTCGATTTAAATAGAGTAATAGAAATTTTAAATTAAAAATGACTGATTCAATACGTACATTATGAATCTAAAAATATTTATTTTAAAGATTAAAAATTAAAATTTATTTAATTGTCAGGAATTAAATTTTAAAGATATTTTCAAGATTTATGTTTTAAAGACGTGCAACTTTGAATGTTTTTTTGGAATAATTTAAAGTCGGACATCCAAGAAAAAAAATTACATAGAAACTTCTAAATAGTTGATGAAAAATACTCGCACAGATATAACTGGAATTACACCAGGAAGCACACGTGAGCTTTGTATGGAGAAACACCCATCTCCCTTGGGTAGAAAGAATTTCCGAGCCTTTTTTGCAAACCTCCACTTTTCCCTGGTCCTGTATGATTTTACTCTCTTGATTTCCCGACTATGAGCAAAGGCTCGCCCCGAGGTCGTATTACACACAGAATACGTATGTAGCACATCGCTATGGAATTACGGTGCGAAGCGAGCCGGCCATTGACTCGTAACGGAACGGTACAGACTCATGGATGAATCGCGTCATTTTTCGATTCGATTCTTTCAGGTTTTCGACACCAAACGATGCGATGGGAGTGATTACTTAGACCCTGTTGCTCAAACTTAATATAAAGGGTAAGGTTTTATCTGAACCTGAAACATCCTTCCAAACCATCTACCATAATCCATAGCACAATAAAGATGATAAATTATAAAATGTCAGCTGTCACAAGTCTTTCAAAAAAATCAGGGAATAAAACGAGACTAAAACTGAATAAAACGAACTGTTTAAATGTTATAAATTACGAACAATACTTTAGAGCGAAACCCCACCCACAATCCTAGCCGATTAGCAAAATAATAAAAAAACAAGTTCAACCTTAAAATTCATTATTCAGAAGCACATTCATTTATTTATTAATTATCTACAAACTTCCCTGCGTTCTTTCAGAAAGTAAAATACAAACCCTATCGCGATCCAATAGAATGTAAAAAAAAAGAAAGCGGTTTCCTTCTTACTGAACAACGTGAAAATAGTTTATTTCTAACGGGTTAGAAAACGGCCTTGTAGGAACAGCCAACTGAATCCGAAAGCCGTCAAGTTTAGCCGATCCGAGAAGAATCCCTCGTGAGTTCTGATCGCGAACAGGGTATAAAATATCGGAATTCTTGGCAATCTCAACGAAATCTTGGAAATCTCTATAAGAATTTAATATACAGATTGCCGCATTCAAAGTTTTAAGACTTCCAGATTCCGCAGTTAGTAGCCCCTCGATCGAATCACCATAATCTCCTAATATTCGTTGACAGGCGCTAAAAGATGTTTTGAGATCGCGGCTAAGGTTAAGTTGTTCTTTGTGCAGAAAGTAGTTTTATCATCACCATTTCTTTTTAGTACTAATACTTATTTTTTCGTGCCGCTGTCATGAAGCATATGAAATTTGATGCGTAATTATGTATTCTTGCAGTGTAGATAGCTTACTGTTCAAAATATTTTGTACTGTTTCAGAAACGTTGATAATGGGAAAGTGCTAGAGTAAAAAGTGTCATGTGGCACTTTCTACGTCAGAGTTTGTATAAAATTTGGCTATTTCAAAATCAACAGCGGTCGATAGTAAATTGGGCTCATGAAAAGTGTCTTGTGAACTGGCAATCAAAAATTGTCGTTTGTAGTAATTTATTGCAAAAGTGACAATGAATAAGTCTCTAAGCATATCAGTTGTTTAAAAACTTATATTATTTTGTTTATATGTATTGTTAATTCCTTCTGTGTAATTGAAAAAAATGTTTTATTTATGTGGGTACTTTTTACTTCACCGCTATGAAATTTTCGCTCCACGTGTGGGGCAAGAAGTATCATTACATAGCGTTTAGAAAAATATATATACCATAAGAGATAGAATGCATAGAAACTTAATGTGATTATAATTTGGAACTTACGATCACACTCTGCCCTACAGTAAAAGAGTTAAACAATTCTTAAAATCTGGTGGAAATCTGCTATCTTTTGAAACAACGTGAATTGTTTAAAATATTTTAACAGCCATTACAAACCTCGAAATACCTTATTACCATATAACGTCGAAATACCTTATTTTTAAATATTTCCAAAACTCCTCAAATTTCTTGAAATCCGCGAAAATCGTTTTACTTCCTTAAAATCCGTCGAAATCCTGTAAAATGCAGTAAAATTTCTGAAAATCTGAAATTGTACTACGTAATTTCTTAAAACTCTTGAAATCTGCGAAACCTCTCGTAATCCTTTGGAATCGTTCGAGACACCCTGAACCAAACAAAAGCTTTGGAAATCACGTGGAATCGTCCAAAACCTTTGAAATATCTTAAAATCCATTTGAAATCCCTTAAAACCGCTTTAAATCTTATGAAATCCCCTGAAATATTTTGAAATCCTATCAAATCTCTTTGAGGCGCTTCAGACGAGTCTCTGTTTCGCCTGATCCACTATATGTCTGAAAGGATGAATTTTTGAACATAATATTTTTACGACATAATCTGAAGACAATTATACTCATTTAGAAAGATTGCTTTTTCTGGAAAATGTTCTCTTTTTGTGTTATTTGCGAATGGAGTAGGTTTTTGCACCTGAAACCGGGAACACCGGCAGTCTAGCGTACACAATAGCCTTTTATTATGTCGCAAAAATATTGCGTTCAACAATTCGTCTTTTTAGATTAATGGTAGATCAAGCTTAACCGAGAGACTCGCTTTAAGCCCCTTAAATCTCTTCATATCCTTAAATTTCCATTAAACTCATCAGATATCCTTTAAAGTTTGTGAAAATACTTTGGTTCATCCTTAAATCCTATAAACCCCTTTCAAATTCCGTGACGCATTTAAAAAAATTTCGAAATCTCTCAAAATCCCTTGAAATCGTCCTTAATTCCTTAAAATCCCTGAAAAATCATCGAAATCCTGTCAAATCTCCTAAAACCCTTAGAAATCCAGTAACATTTCTAGAAAGCTGAGTAAAGTCCTTGTAGACTCTTAGTAGACAAAATTTAAGAAACTTAAATTAGATTAAAATCAACTTTAAGATTCTATTCAGCGTTTAATAATAAAGTTTATGTGCAGAATTCTTGAAAATAAAATAAAGAATCCAACGACCAAATTTAGACAACCACCATAAAATGTTCCTATTGTAATTTGAACAAAGATAAAAACTTTGCCTAAATAGGTGATTAATTTTTACAAATGTTTTTTTATTGTAATTTGATAATAATAAAAATAAAAAGGACGTAACAAATAAAAAAGGACGGGGATTTGGTTGGCTGTCTTCAAATTTTTCTTTCTTCTTTTTAAAAAAAATCATTTTTTTCTCTTTTTTTTAAAGGAAATTTGTTAACTGTTTTCAAATTACAATAGGAACATTTTATGGTAGTTGACCAAATTTTGTCGTTGCATTCTTGATTTTAATTTCAGGAATTCTGCCCATTACTTCGTAGTCCTTATAAATACCTGGAAATCAATTGGAATACTTTCAAATCACTGGAAATCTTTCAAAGCACTTGAAATCCCTTGAAATCTGGTTTACAGTAAAAATAATTGATGTATTTTTTAAATATCGAGTTAAATATATAAAATCTTACTTACGAATCATTAACGAACGTTCCCTAAGACGCTTCTGATACAGAAAGCAAACTCTGGAATCTAGAGCCTAAGCTAGACCCAAAGCGGTTAACTTCCTTTTCTTGCTGGTCTCTCATAAATTAATTTTTTTTTCTCTTTCCCACAGGTGTGCTGACGATGAAACCACCGCCGCGGTTGCTGCTATTGCTGCTGCTGGCTGGGACGCTAAGCGTCGTTTTAGCAACGTCACCTTGTCCGTGGTCGGCCCACGTGCCGAAGCTTGATGGCTCCTGTATATGCGATTATAATCTCGCCAACGAATTGTCGATACAATGCGATATTGTCGACTACAATCAATTAATCAGAGCAATGCGTCGCTACGCAGGCCAGGCGTCCATTGATCTTTTCTACGTCAACAATAGTACGATTGAATCCTTGAATGGTTCGTTATCAGCACTTAAAATAACAAATATGCAACTTTCTGGCTGCAGAATCAAAACTATAGAACCAGACGCATTCAAAGGCCAAGAAAACAGTCTCAGGACGTTAAATTTGAGGCATAATGAACTGACGGAGATTCCTTCATCAGCTTTGAAGACATTACACAATTTGACTGTTCTCGATCTCTCGGTGAACAAGTTCAAGGTCGTTGAAGATGATGCCTTCATGGGATTGAAACTTGTTACGTTGAAGCTTTCTGATAACCCGGTGGTGTTGAGTCCAGGTGCTTTTCGAGGACTGGAAAAGTCTTTGAAGAATTTAAACCTCAAGGGAACGAGGCAAAAAAGTGTTCCTGAAGCTCTTAGAGGATTGGGGACTCTGGCATTCCTTGATTTATCGCAGAATAGCATTCAGAGACTTCCTGGTCCAGCTGGAGTCAAAGCCTTCGAGGGATTGAACTCACTCACTGGATTGAATCTCGAGAGGAATCTAATCGGCGAAATTGGTCCGGATGCGTTTTACGGCGTGAGAAATACGCTCAGCTCACTCAGTTTGCTGAACAATGTTCTCCAAACCTTCCCTACTAGTGCTATCAACAGCGTGCACGACCTGAAGGTCTGAATCAACTTTTTCTTTAATATTAATTGGTTTTATATACAACTAAGGTTCCTCACGCTGGGCTATGCTTTGTTTTCAGGTTTTAGATATTGGCTTCAACTTAATCGCCGAACTTCCAGTAGATGCTTTCCGAAATAATCCATCTATAACACTCCTAGCCATAGATGGAAATCCCTTATCCACAGTACCAGAAGAAGCTTTTCTTCGACTGAATAAAACTCTTCGAGGTTTAAGCCTTGGGGGTCCATTCCTACTTTGCGATTGCAAATTACGATGGATTGTCGAGTGGATGAGATCAAAGGATCTGCAAGTTACGAGTCGTGAGAAACCAATTCAGTTTTGCGGCAGTCCCCACCGACTTCAGAATATAAGTTTTTACAGCATAGATCCGGAACGTAAGTAAAAAATTAATCATAGGAATCATAGACCGTCTCCATTTTACAAAATTTCATTTTTTTCCCTTTCCCCTACTCCCCTTTAAATTAGCAAATTCCCTACAACACCTAAAATATAGAATTTCAACCCGATTTGCCCCTATTCCTCCTTCCATTACAAGGTTTCGATTCATTGCTTGAAAAATCATAAATATAAATGAAAGACATTAGGAAACATGAGTTTTCAAATAGAAAATGTATTTATGGAGGTAACAGGCTTCACAGTCTTCACGTAAATTTACGAATACATTATTTAATTTGTTTACAAAAAAAAAATTCAACCACAATTTTAGTTTTCAATCCAATAGTAAGGTTTTTTTTACCAAATTTTCAAACAAAAAAGATGAATTTTCTACAAAACACTTCAATTTTCAAACCTAACATATGAATTTCCAACACGCCTAAATATTTTCAAACCAAAAAAATAAATCCTCATTCCTCAACATAATAAAGTAATTTTCAACCAAAAAGACGATTTTTCTAAAACAAATAGTTCAATTTTCAACCAGAAAATATGAATTTTCCACAAAAAATACAGTTTACTTGCCTGCAAAATTGTTGAATTTTTAAGCAAAAAGATTAATTTTCAACCAAAAGGTTAGTTTTCTCCAAAAACAAGTTAATTTTTTACTAAAATAGTAGGATTTTTAACCCAAGAAGACCAATTTCCCCAAAAAATATGTGAATTTTCAACCGAAAAGGATAAATTTTTAATAAAATTGTTGAATATTCAACAGAATAATTGACTTTTCAACCAAATATTAAACCAAATGAATGAATTTTAAAACAAAAAGGAATAAACTTGATCTAAAAACCGTTGAATTTTCAACCAAACAACTGAATTTTTAAGGCAAAAAACGAATATTTGAGAAAACAATTGAATCTTCAATCAATAAAGATAACTTTTCTATAAAAAAATATGAGTTTACAATAGACCAGGACGAATTCTTATTATAAAAAGAAGAATTTTTAACAAAACAGAAGAAATGTACAAAAAGAACAGATTTTCAACCAAAGAGATGATATGAAAATGACAAAAAAATTAATTTTTAATTTAAAACAATTCAATTCATCCAAAAACGACGAATTTTCAATAAAATAGTAGTACCTTCAAAAACAAAACAGACTACTTTTTAACCCAACAGTAGCCTCTTTAGCTAAAAAAGATGAGATTTCTACTATAAGAGATGAATTTTTAAATCAAAAATACGATTTTTTAACGAAAGAGTTCAATTTCCAACCAAAAAAAGCTTTTGCAGTTTAATTGTCAACCACAAAAACTTTTTCAGTTGAATTTTCAATAAAAAAAGGTTAATAACGTAAATTAGTAGGGAGGAGACAAACCGTGAAACCTACCATAAATACTTAGAAATGTTAATAAATTTTTAATACTTTTAAAATATGTATTAAAATACGTAAAACGCCGTATCAAAAAATAGTATCTTAGTTGTGGCTTTTGAAACGAAATGTATGAAATCGAAAATAATTGCAAAAAAAGTAGAGTATATTAGCTTTCAACTGATAAAAATATATTAAAAACAAAGTTAAGCGTCTCAGGAAACAAAAACTGAAAATGGAGGTGTTTCAACTAGTCATTTTTGTGTTTTTCGATTTATGTACTTGCAGCTTGCTCGGAAAAATATTTTGAACAACTTAAATAGTTGAAAATAATACAATAGAAAAAAAATTGAGGAGAATAAGGAATCAAAATCTATCTACCGCTAAAAATATAATTAAAATAGTTCGAAGATGAGCGTTTTTTAATTCTGTAGTTTATCTATTATTTAATCTATGATCCTCTTGAATTTCTTTCTTATGGCTTTGTATCAGTAGAAAGTGCTAAAGTTTTCAACAGATTTTTTCAATACAAATGACAATATTCACGAGATACCCATATGATATACAGTCTTTAATAATAAATGAAATCCCTTTTGATTTTCTTAATTGCCTAAAATTGAACTACTGAATCGTTATGAACCCTGAAATCAAATAAAAATATAATCAGAAATTGTTTAATGTAAGCTTTTTTATATCTTTTAATTATAAACAAAAATTAATATCCTTTTTAGAAATGGTTTGCGAAGGAGCAACCGAAGTCGTAGGAATTGGAACAGTCGAAAGTGTTGATACTAAAGAACCATTTGGTCCAGTAAATGGAGTCGTCGAAGGATTGTTACCAACTCGTCCAACAACCAAAGAACCAAAGAACACATCTATTCCCACCGTCTCATCATCAACCAGTCCAGTGCCAGTAACAGTAACAGAACGACAATCGATATATCCATCTTCGTCAACCCTTTCGACTTCGACGACAACCATGACCACGACCACGACCACCACAAGTAAACCACCTACTCGAGCTGTAAATGTCCACATAACACGAACAACCACTTCGCAGCCAAAGTTCAACTCCGAATCCATACACTCGCTTCAACAACAACCTAAACACCCCCTGGTTCTTGGATCTCCTGCCTTCAAATCGAAAGCAGATAGAGAAGATATTATTGTAAAGGATGTTCTCAGACAAGACAATTCTGTGATTATCTACTGGGATACTGAAGCCCACAATATTTTAGGATTTAGAGTCATCTACAGATTGTTTGGAGATACAAGCTTTAAACAGGCCCCACCTTTAGAAGCGAGTGAACGAGAGTTTAAGATAAAGAACGTACCTTCTCAGGTGAGAATTAGGATTAGAACACAAATTAAAATATTTCATGACCCTGGTTTTCAATATTTGAAAATACAGAGTGACCTGTTTTCACAAAATAGTGGAATTTTCAACAATAAAAATAATTTTCATCCAGGAAAAATGATTTTTCAAGCAAAAATTAATTTTCAACCAAACAGTTTGGTTTTTTTATTAACTTACTACATAAGTTAAATTTTCGACAAAAAAAGACATTTTAATAAAATATATGAATTGTTAACTAAATAATTGAATTTTCAACAAAATACTAGAATTTTTAACAAAAGGAGATGAACGCTGATCCAAAAATATAATACTAGACTTTATAAATAAAAAAAAACTTTTGAATAAAAAAGATGAATTTGCAACAAAAACAGATGACTTTTTGACAATATACTTGAATTTTTACAAAATAATTAAATTTTCAACTGAATAGTGGAATTTTGAGCCAAAAGATAATTCTGAACCAAAAATATAATAGTAGACTTTTTAAATAAAAAGAATAACCTTCATACCAAAAAATATTCCTTTTTCTACCAAAAGATGAATTTTCAATAAAAAAAGGATTTTCTATCTAAAAACACGAACATTCAACAAAACAGTTAAACTTTCGACGAAAAATGATGATTAAAAAAAGTAGTTGAATTTTCATAAAAATAATTGAAATTTCTACCAAATAGTAGAATTTTTAACCACAAATATTGTTTATCCAAAAATACCAAATAAAAAGATAGAATATAAATAATAAGAAGATGAATAAAAAAAGTTGAATTTTTAACAAACTAATTATATTTTCAACGAAAAAGTAGAATTTTTAACAAATAGAATCTAGTTGTTTACTAAAAATATAATATCAGACTTTTGAAATAAAAAGAATTAACTTTTAACCGAGAAAGATTCTTTTGCAAATAAAAAATATTACATTTTAACAAAATAATTACTAAATCTTCAAGTAAATAGTAGAATTTTTACTGAAAGGTATGACTTCTTGAACCAACAATGTCATAGTAGACTTTTAAATTAAAAATACTTCATTTTCAATTTAAAAAAGTCGACTTTTCTATCAAAAGATCATTTTTAACCTAAAAGGACCAATTTTCTATCCAAAAATACGAATGTTCAACAAGACAGTTGAACCTACGACCAAAAAGAAGAGAAAAAAGTTTAATTTTTAACGAAGCAATTCAATTTACAATCACATATAAGAATTTTTAACTAATAGAGATGAATTCTGAACCAAAAAATATAATACTAAACTTTTTGATCAAAAATAATTTACTTTCAACCAAAAAAAAAACTACCAAAAGATAAATTTTGAATCCAAAAGGATAAAATTCCTATCCAAAAAGACGAATGTTCGATAAAACAGTTAAGTTTCCGAACCAAAAGGAAGAATTCCGAAACACACAGTTAATAGTAGATTTTTCAATTGAACAAAATTAATTATTAAAAAAAGGGAAACAGTTTGAAGTTTGTTTTTAATTAACTCGCAGGGGAAATTCTGCATAAGAAAGCAACTGATGTTGTTTTAGAATATAAATTGCGACGTTCTCACGAAAAGAGCTCATTTTGTCGATGGTAGTTTATTTTGGATTTTGGATAGGAAATCATGCTTTAATCTGCTCTATTTTGTAACATTACACTCTTATCTTCGAAAAACGGGTTTTCAATTTATCTGCGCAACATTAAGCGCATCTCTAAATTATCGTTTATTTATTCCAATTATAGAAATTAATTATAGAAATTTACATCAAATATGTCTTTAATAGGCTAAATATGTAAATAAGAGTTTTTCATTTTCAAATGTATGGTACAAAAAGAAAATTAATTTTTTGAGCTTTTTCCCAGTGCTCTAAATTCCGGACTAATTTCCGGTTTTCCCGATCAATGGCCACCCTGAACTAAAAATGGTTTAACATTCTTCCTCTGAATTACAGGAATGCATGGTAGTCTGCGTTATTTCCCTAGAGGATACAAACGTGACTCCAGCGAATGTACCCTTCAATCAATGCAAAGAAATAAGAACAGAGAATTCACCAACGTCGAACATGGATAAAATAACCATAGCCGCGAGTGCTGCGATTTGCGCTACGATTGTGGTGGCAGTGATCATCTTTCTCGTTGCGAATCGAAGAAGAGTAAGGAAACTTCACACACTTCACGATATGGACCAAACAAAAATGGGTGGACCAATTGCTAGTTTACCAGTGAATTGTTGTTCCACGGTTGGTCCAACACCAAGTCCAGGTGGTCCACTTCCTTCAATGGCTACTTTGAGTGCCTACAATGCTCAAAAGGAGTGGGACCAAGTGTCTGCTTATAGTGGAAGAAGCATCCCGAGGCCGAGAATTTTTCCCGTAGATCGTCAAGGTATTTTTTTATGAATATATCGTACTTGAAAATATTTTGCAAGCTTCAAATTCAGACTTTTCTTAATTACTGACAAATTTTTAATAAAAGACTATGGTAATCATTAACAGGTTCTATGAACAGACAACCCTGCATCGACGAAGTTAGACAATCCCAACAAGGGCATTACACCGGAAAATCTGCTCGTTCGGTTGCTGATGGACAATCACAACACAGCTTCGGAAATAATTCAAATCGCTACTTTGGAAACGCAACTTTAACTTCTAATTTGATTAATACTAGACCAGGTGTGCATTTTGTTCTAACTAAATTTACATTTCTCCCTTTCCATTTAATGGGAATTCTTTTTTTTTTAACTTCTACGATTGATTTTTGGTATCTTGCTAAAAAAGAATGTTAACTCAGGTTTAGTACCTTTTCCTAGGTTTGCAAACATTTTTTTCCTGTTATTCAGATTTTGAAATGCAAGCCATCAAAACTAAAGAAAAAAACTTTTACTTTTAAAAACTGATCTTAAAAGTAAAAAGGTTTAAGTAAAATAATTCTAATTTTTACAGCACGTGAGACTCTCTATTTAAAATTTAAATTTTTTGGAGACTTCAAAATTGCATAGTATTTTAAAATAAAATGTTAAAGATTATATGAATTGCAATTGCAAGTTTTTGGAATTGGTCCATTTTAAACTGAAAACCTTAAAGAAGAAACAATTTTAAAGAAAAAAAGGTTATAAATTTAAATATAAAACATAATTTTAGGACATTTTCTACTTTTAAATCACTCCGAATTGTCCAATTTTATATGAAAGCCTAATGGAGAGAAATTTTTCAGCATGAGTCGTTGAATTGAAACTTTTTAAAATTAAAGCAATAAAAATTGAAAAAAGTTGAGCATTGAAATATTGAAAATGTTTTGCTTCAATTTATAAATTTTTCAAAATTTTAAAATTTCAATTTCAAAATATCCAATATTGTATGCTTCACATTGAAGCCATTCAAAATTTCGCAACTTTTATTTTCAGAGCTTCAACAATTTCAGTAATAAGCACTGAAGACTGACAATCCATTAATTTTATCATTTAAAAATTGACCAATTTCAAATTCAAAGCGTTGAATTTAACTAAAGCGAAGATTTTCTCTGGCCAATTTTATATGTATAAGGGTATGCAATTTTATCATCTTCTGATTAAAATTATTAATATTAGTGACATATCCTTTATAAAAAGTTTAATTTAACTATTTTTATATAATAATGACGGCGAAATATCAAGTTGAAAACCTAAAAATTGGACATTTGAAAGCAGTATTTTGTACTTATTTTAGTATAAAAATTAAGACTTTAATTCAAATATTTTCAGGTTGAACGTTTAAATTTTTTTTTAATTTTCCCGGCCAATTCCCGGTTTTTTCTGATTCGAAAAATTTTTCAAGGTCAATGAAATAAAAAAATTCGAAGTCTTGAGGCAAACAATTTTTTCATTTGAAGTTATAGAAACTGAATTAAAAAATAAACCACTCAAAGAAAAACTCTTGAATTTTAAACTTTTATAAAAAAGTTAAATTTTTTTTAATTCAAACCTTTTTTTATAAAACGCTCAATAATTCACACGTATACATTTTTTAATTCAAACAAATTATAATAAATTACACTTAAGCTGCACGTTACCATTTTTAATTATCTAAATTGACAAAATAATTAAAAATTGGTAAATTTACAAAATTAAATAATTTCAAGCAACTTTAAGCAAAAAAAACATAAAAAATTGAACTATTATATTATTTGTATTTTAGGTAGTTTCAAATTAATGCTTATTTATTCCTTATTTATACATAGAAACTTGTTTTTGTTTTTAACATTGTCAAATTTTTAACTTTTTTTCGAAACTTCTAAATATCTTTTGAAATAATTCGAATTTCTGATAAAAAAAATACTGCAAAATTATTAAAAATTGCCCTAATATCTTTCAAATTTTTTTTACAATTTTATAAATGTTTTTAATCTTTTAAAATAATCTATCAAAATTAATTTTTCAAAATAAGAAAGTGTTTTCGAATTTCTTAAAAACCTGAAGACAATTATTTTATTCTTGATGCGTTTACCTTTCATAATTCTGATAAGGCTTCTAAATTTTGTATTTAAAGTCTGCAAAAATAACGATTTAAAATAATCGTTCTTTTTCTTAATTAAAAGTTTTAAATTTAATGAACTTTGAAAGTTAATATTATTGATAAATTATTTTCAAGTTAATATTATAGTTATATATGGAAAATACTTTGTAAAGTTTAAATCGGAAGTTTAAAGTTGTTTAACTACTAAGGCTTTTAAATTAAAACAATACAATTTTTAACGTTAAAATCTGTAAATTCTTGGTGCAATTGCAGAATAGGGGCATCACCTGTTTTTTGGGTGGAAAAACAGTTTTTGTCGGCAACAAACTATTAGAATCTTTAATTGAACGTTAAATGAAGCGATTTCATCAGGCAGAAGTTTAAAACTATGGTTACTTTTGTTACTACAATGCCTTAAATATGGGTATGTCAGGATATCCAAATGGGCATATCTAACTCACCGTTTGGGTGCTTTTAAACATCCATAAGGCCAAAAACAATAATTGGCAGATCACAAAAACAATGTTTGTCAAAACCCTACCCTTTTCCAGTGTCTGGTGGGGGCGGTAAGGCTCCCCTATGATTAGTAAAAAAATAATGTTGGAGAACAAAAGTAACAATAATGTTAAACTTTTGCCTTATCAAATCGCTTCATTTATCTTTCAATTAAAGATTCAAATAGTTTGCTGCCAAACAACATTTCTTCCAGCCAAAACAGAGGTTACGGGTGACGCGCCTAATCTGCAATCTAACCAAATTCTTTAATTTTGAATGAATTTAGAATCGTCTCGTAGAAACAATTATTTTTTACTTTCGATACTTAAATCGCAGTTTAGTTTTTAAAATCTTTAATCAAATTATATTTAGAGTTGAATAACTAAAAAATGTTTTATTTAAAAAATTCAATCTCAAAATCTTTTCATTTTTAAATGTTTAAGTCTTCAAATCTGAATTTTAAATTTCGTTGCAATAAAATTGAAAGATTGAAAATGAAGATCTAAAATGGAAAATCTATAAAGTGAAATATTTTAGAATGAAGCTCTGTATACTAAATGATATAATCATTGAAAAAGTGAACAGCTGAACTTAATATTTAAAAAATGTTGAAATCGAAACTATTTTAAATTTGTATATAATTTCTCAAAAAGATAAAAGATAGAAAGTTTAATTTAAATTGCATGGTAATTTGCATGATACTGTCACCACATTAAACTTAAATTCATAAAAGATGACATGATTTCAGTCTCATACAAATTATTGTATGCTTTCATCTAAAATAACGTAACTTTCTCAGTGAATAGGGGGTCATTCATTAATTACGTAAGGTTCCCGAATTACCTTTTTTCACTTTATAATATACAATTGGATTTACATCTTATTTTTAAAATTTGTATTGCTTTGAGTCAAACTTTGAGTTTTCGTGTAACTGACCCTTTTCTAACAACATTTAATCATTAGAATCTTACTTAAAAAGGGGAAGAGGGAGATGAATGGCCCCATCCATTCTTTAAAAATAATTGTTACAAGCGAAATCATACATTAATACTTATAAATAGTGAAAATCGACTCTAGGAAGATCCAGGAAAATGATATCTCAACATGAAATCTTTTTGGCTCTGATGTGAATGCCTCTGTCATAAAATGAAATTGTTACAGAACTAAGACAATCGCGTCAATCCTTGGCGGCAGCTTCCGACAGGATGTCAAGGGCCAGTTTTCCTGCGGTGAATCATTTGCCACCGCAGGCAACTTCCAGACGACAACGTCCACGTTCCCGAAATCGTACCCTGGAGCAGAGCCACGTTCCACGTCCAGGGAGTCGGTACAGCCTAGCTGAATCTACTCACACGCTCAACAATTACGATGAGAATAATTACGACCATGATATGGACATTTACATGGCTCGGAATCCAACCACGAGAGGTCTCGTGCCACTTTAGATCCTTCAAAATCGTACTTTTTGCTCAAACAAGATCGACAAATTGACCTCGCATTATTCGAGATTTTAGTTAGAAAAGCTCAGCACGTGCAATACTATGTCTCAGTCACGATCGCACATACGATTGTGGTCAGAACAGACAACAGCTAAGAGTACAACTATGAATAACCGCAAAGCGAACGTGTAAGGACTTTTATCATTCGAGAGTGGTAACTTCGCTTTCGATTAACCGATGTCTATTTTCCTCGCATCTGAGATTTTGCAAATGAGATTATTATCCTCTAAGTGAAAAAGAGAATACTACTGTCTACATATACTAGTGACGATAGAAAATGAACTCTTAACAGAAAACTCGATTATTTCCTGTACAGACTTTTAAATTCCTTCTATTAAATTCCAACGAGAACAATGAGATTCAAGATGAAAGAATTTGATAGAAAGACTTAGCATGTATCTCTACATTTATTATAGACTTAAAACTTGTCTTGATAAATAAAATATAGTAAAAGAAATTATATTTAGGTAAATCTAGATAACTTTCTCTGGATAATTAAATTATTTTGAGAGAGTTTAATCAAATTGCGGAAAGATAATCTGGATCTGGGGTTCAGTGCAATTAAATCTCGAGGGTTTTATAGTAGATATTTTCCAAAGAGATGCTGCAAATCCGGATGAAATAGTTGCACTGAGAAGCTGCGTATGCGTTAAAAAATAGAATTAAAAATACCGCTACACTCATTTTTAGTACACACAAACGTCTCAGTATTCACTGGCAAAATGTAATTTGTACATATCGTTTGCGGTAAGCCAGTGACTTTTATATTCTATGGAATATGGAATATTTTGTATTTTTACGACTCGCAAACATTATAAATAAAGTCTTTACTCACCCTGGTATCACACTGCCTTTTTCCCAGCGAAACCTGATCTCCTGAACGAATTCGTGCCAGAGTTGAGCAAATGCATTAATGCCTCCAAAACTTGATGTGCAATGAGCAGCGACTATTGCGAGTCTCCAGACTAAACTACCTATTACACACGTTTTTATCCCCTTCCACTGATTTTCGTCAAAATTATAGTTGCTGAGATCATTGTATGGATAACTCTAAAATTTAAATAAAAAATTTACATTCTAGGACTCGGATCGACTAGCCGCATTAGTCGCATTAGTCGCATAAAATGACAAAGAATGTGGTACTGAATTTTGAAAAAAGTCTACAGAATATGGCATGAAATTTTTAAAGATAATAAAACAACAGTAATAGACACTGAATGACTGAAATAATAACTTAAAAATAATAATTTTAATTCATTTTCAAATATTCTTGGCATAATCAATAACAACTTTAAAGTTGAAACCATTTTTTGACTATAATCATTCATCCTAAAGAATTCTGAATCTGAGTTAAATTTTGTATTAAGTTGATAATTTACATTAGTTTTTAACTTCAGGAACATTCATTTTGAACATTTTAAACTTAAAATTACTCAAAAATTAAGGCCAAAAAATATAAGACTCTATAATTTAAATCAAAAATAATTACCTTCTTAACCATTCAGATTTCACAGCCCAAAATGCTTTCAAAATAGGGAAAATAGGGTAATAATTGAGGAATAAAATCTCTTAAATAAAATTAATATAGATACAATATTGAATTCAATATGAAAAACTTTAAATTCATAAAGTTCAAGTCGAAATATATTGTGTTTTCAAAAAAGTACTTTAAATTTGAACCAAGGCAGACGGACTTTCAACCAAAAAATAAAATTTTAAGCCAAAAAGAGCAATTTTTTAATGGCAGTTGACTTTATCAAATCGAAAGTCAAAATTTTCAACAAAAAGATCGTTTTTTAAATAAGAAAGATGAATTTTTAAAGATCAAAGATGACTTTTTCACCTTAACAGATTAATTTCAAAATGGTCGAGAAGTTAAATTTTAAACATATAGATGGTGTTCAACCAAGAAAGGTGAAATCTTAACCAAATGGTTCAATTAAAAAAAAAGTTAACCAAATATGTAGTTGCATTTACAATCTAATAGTGACACTTTCAATAAAAGACACAAATTTTTAATAAAATAGATAAATTCTAATGCCCGAAACCGGATATTGTAGATAACAGTTACATTTTCAACAAAAAAAAAAATATAATTTTCAACCAAGAAAGACAAATTTTCGAATCAGAAAGGAGAATTTTTCATTAAATAGTTTAATTTTAAACAACAGAAAATTCTATTTTTAACCGAATAATCGAATTTTTAATAAAAACGAATGAACTTTCGACCACAAATAGTTGGAATTTCTTATTGTGCTCCATTAATCATTACGTCATTCAATTTTTGAAGAAATTCACATTGAAATATTATTAAAGTTTAAATTGACATATTCAAAACTTGTTCAATTCTCTCATCTTTTTCAATACTGAACACTTTTAATTTGATATTTTATAATCCTAAATGTAATTAAATAAAATTGATGACTTTAAAATTCTTTTAATTTATATTTTAAATGTTTGTTTATTTTTAATTAGATATAATTAATTTTCGAAAGATTATAATTGAGAATATATCGATAATTAGGGCTTTAATTTGGAAATTACACTTTGAAATAGTATGATGGGTTTATTTTCCAGCATATATTTCTATACTTCAGATGGCAGACATGTTATTTTCAGAGATTAAAAAATGTATAAATAGTGCCCCAAATTTTAAAAAATAGTATGAAAATATTGTCATATAATTTTTCATGCATTAAACATGTAGCCCGAATTTAAAAGTGTATATTACAAAATCAAAAAGTGGGCAATGGAAAATGACTTTTTTCAATAAAAATTTCCAGTTATCCAAACAAACATTTTAAAAGTATTACATATTTTTCTCGTCTTTCCACTTTAATGCAAACTGCATTAATAAAACCCAATAAGAAAATCTAACTATTCTTGGTTTAAAGTCCATTCGTTTCGGTTAAAAAATCTAATAAGAAATTTTTAGTTGAATTTAAAAAAAATTAAATTTCTTTGTTTAAATTTCAACAATTTTGTTAAAAATTCATACTTTAGGGTTAAAAATTCGACTGTTTTTGTTGGAAATTCGTCTTTTGTGGGAAATTTGTATTTTCGGCTAAAGTTCACTTTGGATGAACCCTATTTAAATTCAAGAAAAAAAATAACTATTTTAGACAATTAACGAAGAAGTTCAAAAATATTTCTCAAGGAGAAGTAAAGAAATAGTGACATTAGCGGACAATTGTGAGAAAATAGTGTCTTCAGTGTCATTTTTTTACAAATTAAAACAGTAAAACTGTTAATCAACTAGCTTACCGAGTTTTCATCGGCGTCCGGAAAGAGGAAATAAATTATCGGCAGAAGAATCTCCTCTGATATGGGCCCTTCGACATTTCCACTTCGTTTCTTTGTTGTTTTTTTGCTTACAACGTTTGAAATGGTAGGAATTCTGGACTCAGTTAATATATTAAATGCAGAACTTATTGCCGATTCCTCGTTATCGTACGTGGCTGAGTTGCCCAAAACATCTACTAGTGATTTTTGTTCACGAATCAATTGCATGAAATTGGTAAGATAGTCTCCAAGCAGACACACTGGTGATTGAGCACTTTTCACTAAGAGAGACCATTCTGGCGCTAAAAGAGGATCCAGGTTACTGTAGCCTTCGCTATCCACCACAATGTTTTCCGATACCTGATGCCAAGTGACAAACAAGTGAAATTCCCTTGAAATAAAAAGTCAGTCAAATTTTAGAATTTAAGAAATTTAAATGAGATTAAAATCAAATTTAAAAACTTATTTAATATCCAATAATAAAATTTATGTGCAGAATTCCTGAAAATTAAACCAAAAATCCAACGACCAAATTTGGACAACTACCATAAAATTTTCCTATTGCAATTTTAAATAAGACCAAAAAATTTCTAAAAAAGAAAAGATGAAAATTATTATTTTGGACCAAAATGAAGATGAAATGGCAACCAACCAAATCCCCTTCCTCAACTTTTTCATTTCTTTCGTCTTCTTTATTTTTATTATTATCAAATCACAATAAAAAACAACAATTTGTAAAAAATAATCTCCAATCCTTCGGAACTCATACAGCACCCTTAACCAAGGCAAGAAAACTTTGATCAGGTAGGAACAGCAACGAAACCACAATGCCTGTTTTTTATTCTTATAAAAAAAAAAAATAATTTTTGTCTTTTCTTTTTTAAGAAATTTTTTATCTTTTTCAAATTACAATAGGAACATTTTATGGTGGTTTTCCAAATTTGGCCGTTAGATTCTTGGTTTTATTTTCAGGAATTCTGCTCGTCGAATTTCAGGATCTTTTCCCAAAATTGATTATAAAATGTTCGATTCCAACGAAAGAGTTACCCAATTGGATCGAAACTTGCGCCAAATGGAAGTTTGCCCAATTCGGCAACACCCAGCGTTTCTCCTTGCAAGAAATCAAAATCCGGAGGTTCTTGAGTCCACGCACTGTTGATCCAATCCTTAACGACATAAGTAAACCTTGTAGAGACAATTGCCGGCTCTAATCTTATACCACATCCTTCGCTTATTTTTTGTTTGAATAATGTGAGCAACCCTGTGAAGGAATTAAGTATGAACCGAATTCTATTTGATTTTATTTTAACTTGGGATAATTAAAAATAAATTAAATACCAGTTAAATGCTTGCAATGACGCGGAGTTTTTTTCAAGTGGACCATATTAAAATGAACTTTGGAACCTCTTCCTAGGCCAACCCCAAGATAAAATTTCTGCCACAATTCTAGTACCTGGACGAAAACAGGAACCTCGCTGAAATAATTGATGTTTATTTAATTAGGAATTTTAGGTATACACAATTTATAACTATAAATTTGTAATATTAACTTTGACCAGACTTAACAGCCCAAAATGATCTCAAACAGCGAAAATTGGGTGACTCGGGACAAATATTTTTAAATAAAATTAATCTAAGTGCCATATTGAATTCAATATGAAACTCATTAAATTTCTAAGATTCAAGCCGAAATTATTGCATTTAAAAAATAATAGTTGCATTTTCAACCAAAATAGATGCTTACTAAACGAGATACATTTTCAACAAATGAGTGAAGTATTCAAACTAAAAAGGAAAATGTTTTACAAACCCGTTACCTTCGATACCAAAAAATATGTAAAGATGAATTTTCAACCAATTAATAGAATTTTCAACAGCACAAAAAATTAATTTTTTACCAAATAGTTAACCTTTCAAGCAAACGAGACGAATTTTCAACAAAACAGTTACGTTTGTAACTAAAAAGTTGAATTTCCAACTTACGAAGATGAATTCTCAACTTAATAATCGAATTTTCAAACAAAAAATACAACTTCAACAAAAAACAGTTGTATTTTAAACCAAATACTTGAATTCCCAAGCCAAAAAAATGTTGTAGAATTTATAGGAATTTTCAACCAAAAAGATCATTTTAAACCAAGCAATATGACATTTCTACCAACAAATATGAATTCTCAACAAAAAATATAAAAGTTGATATTTAAACTAAAATAAGCAATCAAATATAGTTAAATTTTCAACCACAAGATACGAATTTTGAACAAAATAGTTGCATTTTTAACCAAATATTGGAATTTTCAAGCCAAAAAGACGAATTTTGTGTGAAAACAGTTTAATTTTTAAGAAATAAGTTCATTTTCAACCAAAAAATGATTTTCGAACAAAATATTTAAATTTCCAACATAATAATTAAATTTTGAATGAAATAGTAGAATTTTTTACTAAAAAATGAAATCAAAGAGCAAAATAACACTATTTGAAAATTTTCCAAGCCAAAAAGACGAGTTTTATAGAAGACGTTTGAATTGTTAACCAAATAATTGAATTGTAAAGAAAATAGTACAATTTTTAACCAAATAAGATTAATAAAAAATAAAAAATATAAGACTTATCTATAAAAATATTGGGAGATAAAATCTACATAAAAAGATGAACCTTCAATTAAGTGGTCGAATGTTCAAAACGAAAAGATTAAATTGCTACTAAAAATGGTTGCATTCTAAACTAAATAATTAAATTTTTTAATCTAAAACCCAAATTTTTTAGAAGAAAGTTGTATTTTCAACAAAAAAGGACGAATTTTCTATCTAAAAAGATTAATTTTCAGCAAAAAGTTGAATTTTCGATGGATTAAGATGACTTTTAAAGAGAACAGATAAATTTTCAATAATATAATTCAATTTTCAACCACGAAAGTGGTCCAAGCATCTGGTACTCTCACACCGTATTAAGTAGGTAATGTGATTTATTTTTTACAAACCCGTTTATTTTGGGGTCCTGAATTAAAATCCAAGTTTTTTAGAATTGACAGTCGTGCGTCCGGGAGATATTTTTGAAGAGAGTTCCAAAAATCGTGTTTGCGTAAACTAAACCGTCCGATTGCATTTTAGAGCAAAATGTGCAACACCAAAATGATACTAGAGGAAATTCTTAAAAATATGTAAGCAAGAAGAACCAGCTACCTTTTATAGGTGCCGACTTATGGACATTCAAAGAACCCGGATTTTTCGGAAAAAAGAGGGGGAAACCCCAATTCTAAAGTTTGTATCTGCACTTTGGAACCTGTTAACTTCACACAAAAATGTTCAAAAGTCATAAGTTATAGCCTCACAAAGTTGACCGCTTTTGACCTATTTTTCAGGGCAAATTACTCATGTTCAGTTTTTTCAAAACACTTCACTTCTCGGTGGAGCTAAGCAAGTGCTGCGAGAGAAAAAGTTGCAGAGCAACAAATTCTGCGTAAATTTAAAAAGTTATAATCTTCTAGTCTTCATAGATCAAGAGTTATGACTCTTTAAAGAAAGATATTTTTTTGCTATTTTGAGTTATTTATAGCCATAAAAGTTTTTTTTCAAAACTGCTCGTTTCGTACATATCCTAGAGAATAACTTCATGAAAATAAATGATAGAAGACTAAATTTTGCTTAAAATAAAAAGAAATAAAATGTTTTAGTTCCTAAAAGTCACCAGTTATGACCATGGAACTTTGACCCTTTCCATTTGGTAGGCTCTGTATGAACTGGAAAATATACTGCGACCGTATTTGAGCATTTTGGTCTCATGCATGCATTTGTAGTTCATTACAAGATAACTTTTTGTCATTTTTTCTTGTTGAAAAACAATCGATTGTTCAACAATTGTTTAAGGGGTTAGTCAAGTCTCCCAGAAGTCTACAAAAAAGGCGTTTTGAGGTGATAAGTATAAACATCCGAAACAAAAAATTTGCGTGTCAATAGTTAAAGGATCACTTACACTTGTCTGTAATAAAAGCATTTAGCGATATTTCAATTTTCGACCAAATGGCGCATTTTTGCATTTTTACAAAATATTTCTGAAATGTTATACTTTTAGAAAATGCAAGAAAAAATCGATTTTTTGAAGTTTTCAAACTTGACTAACCCCTTAAATAATAAGCTTCACTCTATGAATTGTATGCATCTTTTATGTATTTACTTTGTGAAAATTACTTCGATAGTATCTTTTTCGAAATTAAATGACCAAAATACAAATTAAATGATTTTACATTCTTTATTTATTATTTATAAAAAATGCTATTAAATGGGTCAGTTTTATTACTTTATATTATTTTATTTTAAGAATGCCTAAAAATTGAAAGATTATCTTATAAAATGAACTATTCTTCTCATCACCCTGCAGGTAAAGTATAAGGCGATTTTTTAATTGGTTTCCCCAATAAACGAGCTAATTAGTATTTTTTCAATTAATTTGGAGAACAGATAATTTGGAAGTGATTTTCAAAAAGTAAGGAACACGTCCCAATAATCATGACGTTAATCCCAGTAATCTGGATGCCAATTTTCCTGCTTCATATTTTATTTAAATAAATGAAATTTCTATTGGCTATAGTAAAATGCTAAAAATATGTAGGTTTTAATATTAAATGTTACTTTTAACATATATTTTGAATAATGTATTCAAATTGTAATCAAGTTCACGATTACTGGGAATTTTTAACATTAAATACTCTAAATATGCACACAAATGATAGAGTGAAGCGTATTTTTTAAACAATTGTTGAAAAAAAACATAAGAAAAAACAATGAAAAAAGAAAAAAAAGATAAAAACAATGGAAAGGGTCAAAGTTTCATGGTCGTAACACGTGACCTATATAAACTAAAAAATCGTATTTTTCTTGATTTTAAGCAAAATTTAGTACTTTATAATTTGTTCTTTTGAAGTTTTTCTGTAGGATATGCATGAAACGAGCAGTTTTGAAAACACTTTTTTGGCTATAAATAGCTCAAAAAAGCAAAAAAAAATATGTTTTTTAAAGATTCTATTGATCTCTTGATCTATGAAGACTAGAAGATTATTTGCTTTTAGATTTGCGCAGAATTTCCTGCTCTGCAACTTTTTCTCTCGCAGCACTTACTTAGCTTCACCGAAAAGTGAAGTATTTTGAAAAAACTGAACATGTGTAATTTGCCCTGAAAAATAGGTCAAAAGCGGTCAACTTTGTGAGGCAATAACTGATTACCTATTGTGGCTATATCTTTGCATTTTTTTATAATTTCTCGAAATTGCGTCTACTTCAATTTAACTTTTGAATTTTTTGTGAAGTTAACAGGCTCCAAAGTAAAATACAAACTTCAGAATTGGGGTTTTTCGCCTCTTTTTGCCAAAAAGGCCGGGTTTTCTGAGGGATATAACTCGGCACCTATTGAAGATAGGAGGTTTTTTTGTCCTCAAAATTTTTCAAAATTTCCTCTAGTTTAATTTTGGTGTTGAATGTTTTGCTCTAAAATGCATTGGGGTGGGTCAGTATACGCAAACACGATTTTTAGAACTTCTTTCAAAAATATCTCCGGGACGCATGGGTTTTATTTCTAGAAAACTTGAAATTTTATTCAGAACCCCAAAATAAATCGTTTTATGAAAAAAACGCGCATTACCTATTTCATACGGTAAAAAGATCTTTTTCCGTACGCGATGCCTGGACGAAAGATGAATTCTTAACGAAAAATACAATAGTTGATATGTCAAACAAAAAACATTTACATTTTTAATAATAAACAGTTGAATTAAAAAAAACGAATCTTTATCAAATCAAATATTAAATGTTGAGTTAAACAATTAATTTTAATCATAAAAAAACGAATTTCCTACAAAACAGTTGAATTTCAGGCCAAAAAAGGTTACTTTTCAACAAAATATTTGAATTTTAACCAAATACGTAGATTTTCAATCTACATAAAAATATGAGTTTTCAAATAAATGGTCAAATTTTCAAAACAAAACATTAAATTTCAACTAAAAATGGTTGCATTTATAACCAAATTATTGAATTTTTAAGTCCACAGCCCAAACTTTTCAGAAGATACTTGAATTTTCAACAAACAGGACGAATTTTCTGTATAAAAAGATAAATTTTCAGCAATGGAATTTTAATTTTTAATCAAAAAAGATGAATTTTTATCGAAAAATATTTTTTAAACAAAATGACGGATTTTCCACAAGACTTGCAATTTAACCAAATACGTTGATTTTTAATCTACATAAAAAGATGGATTTTCAACCAAATAATTGAATGTTCAAGCCAAAAAGTCGAATTTTTTAGAAAACAGAATGTATTTACCAAAAAGAATTTTCTATCTAATAATATTAATTTGTTGGCAAAACAGTTGAATTTTCTGATTAGGTTCTATTAATTTCGTTCGACTTTAAGCGAAAAAACGAAACAAAATGTGAAGTTTGATTAAAACAGAGGAAAAAAGAGGACTTCATTCTTAAAAAAAGGGATAAAGAGGGGGATAGGGGGAAAATGATGAAGTTTGTTCAAGTATCTTCATTTTGTCTACTTTAAAAATGATATGTCCTTTCAATGATACTTACCAGCTTGCATTACTTGCTGCGATTGTGAGAGAACTAAGCAAGATTTTAATTTTAGTTTCATCTTGTATCGGACTTCGTTTGGATGGGACTAAAACCAGAAATTCTCTAACTCCATAGAATTGAGCTATTTCGACATGATTCCCATTCATTTGAGCAAAGTCATTAGAGGCATTGATAATATCTTTTTGACACTGCGTAAAAGAATCTTCACGTTCTTCTCCAAGGCCTCCAATGGAATCATTATTTTCTGTCTTCAATTTGAAGTGTTTCAACATAAATTCCACGTCTGCAAAAGAACATTTAGGTGTAACTACTTAATAAATTGCAGTTGAGAAAATTGTATTAACAAAAAAGTAAAACAAAGACATATTGAAGAGCAAAATAACAAAAAACTAACCTGCAAAGTACAAATTCTCCGACGTTTCTTGCCAGGACAAGTTAACAAAATCACCTGATTTCAAGGGAGGACCAAGAGGTAAATGCGGGAGTTTCCATTCATGCATAATTTCTTCTATTCGAGCGATAAATACTTCCCATTCTGTGGCGGTTGTAAAATCGTGGTGGTGAACGTCCTCAGAAATTTCATCGTTATTCATTTCTACGAATCTTGAGTAACTATTTATTTCAAAAGAAATTATTTTCTTCTTTGTTGACGTAAACTGACAGGATTTTATCAGAATTTCTTAAAGAACACTGTCACGGCATTGTAAAACAAATTAACTCTGTTGAATCTGTATGACAGTCAACATATTTTGTTGTTCTTGTTGACGACTTAATCAGCTGTTTCGTATCTGCTCCTATCAATATCTTAGGCTAAATAAATAGTTGAGAACCATAAATGAAATTTAGGAAAAGTTTTGAGAACCTCTGTTCGACGTGAAAATTAAACATAACCTCATCTTTTTGGTTTTGTCCAATGGTCATGAACGAAGTGGTGAATTTTCATTCGTAAAAAAATATGAAATAAAGTATTTTATACGACGTATTGTTAAAAAGTTGACAGTTTATGCATTTTTTAAGAACGACTGTACATAAATAATAGGTAGAATGGCTGGAACCGTTGTGAAACAAGGCCGGGAACTGGCTTTCCAAATGCTCAGAGCCCTTCCGAGAGTCTGCATAGGAAATCTTAAAAATCATCCTGGAGCAGTAAAAAAGGTATGATTTTATCATTCTGATATGTGATTACTATACAAAAATTCTATTTTGCGTATTTAGAATCATAACCAATGTAACATTTGTCAATAAATAGGGTTTTCGTAAGCATTTCTTTGGTTAAAAATTCCTTGATTTCAGTGATTTAAAATCTCGGAATTTTTTAATTAAATGTTATGCTAACTTGAAGCCACTTCGTAAAACTCTTAGCCAACTGAAAAAGTTCGCAAATCAGTAAAATGGTGGCAGTAATAGGGCTGTCAAAACTATATTTTGGTTTGGATTGCAGTACATAAGGCTTTTATTTTTCCAGTTTTTGTTCTTGCAATTTTGACATTCTCAGTAAACTAAGTAAAATGGTATTGCTTAATTTAAAAAAAAAGAAACAAGTTTTTTTATGGTATCATAGTAATATTATATTTAATAATATTCAATTTAAGGGCATGCGACACAGCGAAATACATATATTACCGACTAACTTTTTCAGTTCGTTGAATATTTTTTTGAACCTGAGAACTTCTTTTTAAAATAAAAGATCGAGCTCAAACTTTGGGAAATGCATTAGAGTACAATGAAGTACGTTAAAGTACTTCATTTGAGAAGGCAATTCACTAAAAATTATTTCCGCTTTGGCTTATCTTTTTTCCGAACCTCGACTTTTTTTGAACCTACAAACTTTTTTTATGCATAAAATATCGGCCTCAAACTTTGAGAAATGCAAGAGCCAACAGGAAATTACGTTAAAGTACTTCATTTAGAAATGAATGATATAAATAAAATTATTTCAACTAAACATGAACCTGCGTCGGTACAGCACATATAACGCAGGACTCAGCTTTCAATTTCATCGGCGAAAACGGGAAGCCTGGCGGCCTTTCTTTCATTTCTAAATGAAGTACTCTAACGTAATTTCCTGTCGGCTCTTGCATTTCTCAAAGTTTGAGGCCGATATTTTATGTATAAAAAAA
>JAAAKG020154564.1:0-30628 GCA_010014905.2 Druon quercuslanigerum | reverse complement strand
AATATAATATTACTTAATGTAATATAAATAATAATCATATAATAAAATCTGACGTCATATCACCTTCTCTGTGCTAAGTATGTTTTCTCAAAATGTCGTCCTGGTTCAGTTTACAATAATGTACTATTATAATTTTTCTTTCTCCGACAATAATTGACTTAAAAATTTTTTAGACGAGTAGTCTGCTGTTTAAAGGGGATGACTACATAAGTTTTTAATAATGTATAAACAAAACCAAAAAATATTTTTAAATAGTTCTCTTCGAAAACTGGTTATGTTTGTGTTTTCAATGTCATCGAACGAATTGTTTCAGGTAAAGATTTAAATTATATACTCAATTTATTTTATGTTAAAGTGTATTATCAAATGTAATAATTGTCTTTGAATCGAAACACGGGTCGAAACGTCGATTTATTTATTTAATGACTTATATCAACATATATACATATATTAAACATATGATCAAATTAATTTCTTAATCTCTATGAAGGAGATATTTCCAAATTATATTTTAATTTTATTTGTTCTGAATTGAGAAGAATTCTGGTGTATCGACATTACGAATTACAAAAAGTAAAGCTACTTTTTATGAAAAAATAAAATGTGCAAACTGCGTACTTTTATTTCAAACCTCTATTATTTATATACATTTAAAGTGAAATTGTATTCTTTGAAAAATTACATGGTGTAATAAATCTCAGATGACAGATTCGCGTTCCTTTACTTCATAAAAATGCTGAACCGATCGGATCTCAAAGGACTTTTAAAATAAAATGGATATAATTTCAAAGGGATGATATTGGATCTATAACGGAAACTCTAGATTCGAACTGTCAAATCAAAGGTACTACATTATTTTTAGGACAACATTAAATTCTGATTGATATGGGATAACGACCTCAATATTATCCCACCTATCTAAATTGCACAACCACATGTCAAATAATTTTACTTATTATGTAATAAATATTTTTAATTATAATGTTATTTGAGAATGTTGACTATTATTGAATAAATATTTATAGTAATTATTTACTTGAATCCTTCTTTTGCATGGGGTGGCCCACTGTTGATAAATATGATACTATTGGGGTTGTTGCGCTATGGATGAAGAGGGCTTCAAGAAAAAGAAAATGTTTACAATACACGTAGGCATACGCCTCGAGAATAATATTTGCTGAGACGTAATCCAACATAGTCGTCTTGACCCTAATAATGAAGTATTGCATTCCCACAGGATTATTCTGGCTAATAAAAAAGAAATAACGTTTGCTGAGTAGTGAATAATGTCCAGCTCCGGGTATTATTCCAAAAAAGAAACTTGGTAATAAATATTTTTATTCAGTTAACTTTAGTAAATTAAAAAGAAACTGTTTTTACGGAGTACCTATTATTTTTTAAGTATAATGTAAAAATGATTATAAATAGATTAATAGTCTTGATCCAAGGTAATTAAAGTTTCAATGTTAGATTTTTGATGTCAGCTTTTCTATATATTTTTTCTTATGCTTTTACGCTTAAAAATGATCTAAGATACCCCCTCCTATTTCTATTAAATCTTTAGTTTTTGTGAATGTTTTTTTAATTAATATTTAAATATCATTAATTTTCTCGTGTAATAATTTTAACGTAGAATACTATAAAAGATGTTTTTTTTTAAGAAAATACTTGAATTTCCAAACAAATAATTACATTTTTAAACATAATAGCTAAATTTTTAACCTAGAAAGATAATTTTCCAACAAAAAAGTAGCATAGTTTGTATTTCAATCAAAAAATATGATCCTCTAAAAAAATTGAATTTTCATACAAAAAATATGACTTTTCAGCAAAAAATTAATTTTTCATGAAACTGATGCATGTTTACCCAAAAAAAAAAATTCAACCAATCTATTTATTTTTTTACGAAAAAAGGAGAATTCCCAATTAAAAAAGATCAATCTTAAAAAATGGAAAGTTTACCTTTTTCACTTAAAGAATTAATTTGAAAAAAAGAGTTTTTCCACTAAATAGTTATATTTTTAACCAAAAACATAATTCTTCAATAAAAAAAAAAGTTTGACAACGTATTTTCATTTTCACCAAAGTAGCTGCATTTTCAATTGAGAAAGAATAATTTTCAGAAAAGTAGTTAAACTTTCAAGCAAAGTGTTGAATTTTGAACTAAAAATATAAATCTTCACAACAAAAAGTGATTTCTCAAAAATGTGACTTAACCAAATCTTTCAAACAAAATAGTTGAAACAAGAAATAAGTTTCTAAAAAAATTAATTTTTAGTCAAAGAAGACGAATTGTTCTCTACCAAATGGTTGCATTTTTATCAAAACAAGATGAAATTTCTCTTAATATTTAATTTTTTTCTCTCGAAATAATAGTGAGATTTTCATGCAAAAAGTGTTAGTTTTTAAGCAAATTGTTGAATTTTGAACCAAACAGTTGCATTTTTATCCAAAAAAGATGTAATTTCTGCTAAATCAGATGCATTTTAAAATGATACAGACAATCTTTAAAGAATGTGTTGACTTTTCAAGCTCACAGTTTCATTTTTAGCAGGGTGCCCAAACTGTTTGTATTTCCCCGCACAAACACAAACAAAATTTGTATTATCGATGTTTTTTTAAATTTGAATGATCAATTCTGTTGAAAATATATTTTACTTTTTTCATAACACTGTATCTCTTATACGTTTTAAAAAAAAGGCTAACGATTTTTTCAGTAAATTCATTAATAATATTTGTGTGCGATCAATAAAAGAACATTATTTTATATGCATATTTCCTGAAAATAAAATCAAGAATCCAGCGACCAAATTTGGACAATCACCATAAAATGTTCTTATTGCAATCTATAAAAAAATCCCTTCCCGTTTTTCCACTGAAAAGAAAAAAAAAGAATTTCTCCCTTTTGATAAAAACAAAATAATATATAAAAGAGGAAAGAAAAATGATGTCTTTTTTATATATTTTTTTGTTTCTATCCAAAGGTAGATGTTCTTTTTCTTTTGTTTTTAGGGGAAAAAAAAGAAAGAGAATTTTTTTTCAGATTGCCATGGGAACATTTTATGGTGATTGTCCAAATTTGATCGTTGTATTCTTGATTTTATTATCAGGAATCCGGCTCATTAACTTTATTATTGGAAGTTAATTAGTATTTTAAATTTTATTTTAATCTCATTTAAATTTCTTGAATTTTAATTATTTTATGACTTTTATAATATCCATGAAACTTATTTAAAATATAGTATTTAATTTAATGAAAACTAATATTGCGAATTTTATAAAATGCACATCCTTACTTGTTATGTCAACACCGCCAACAAATATATTAATTTATTATGATTTTATTAAATCCGTTATTCATAATCGTGACGAAATTTTAAAATTAATGTATTTATAGGAGAAATCAACAGCCCCTTTTTTTAAATCCATGACAGGGATAAAAGCATATGATAACGTCAGTGCTATTTCAACAAAAAATCTTTCTCAATTTTTCCAGAATATTTGGTTAAATGGAACATTGAGTTTCAACAAACAAGATGTGTGTTTGAAAAAATGTTTTTACTGCTCTCTACACCATTAAAAATATATTTAATAATTATTTTTAGTGATTTATAACCTACGGGTCAATTTTGTGTGTATGGCGAAAGTAGCGCCTCTGCGATGAAATTTCTTCTGAACAAGATGAATAAAAAAAAGCTTCAGAAAAATATTAAATTTTCATAAAAAGAAGATTTCATTTCTCTTTTCAACACCATAATAAGAATTGCAAATATTAAGTTAATTTTCTACTAAATAGTCGTACTTTTAACCAAGAAGTATGACTTTTTAACGAGGTAGATAGCTGCATAAAAAACAGTGGCTTTGTCCACGGAAAAATAAAAATTCGACTGAAGCAGGTGAAATCTTAAATAAAAATGATGAATTTTCACAAAAAAAACGAGTTGAATTTTCATCCATAAAAAATTTCAACTGACTTTTTAAAACAAAAATACGAAATTGAAGCAAAAAGTAAATTTTCTAAGAAATAGTTGAATTTTAAATAAGATAGTTGTATTTTTTCCAAAAAGCTGCCATATTTCTACTCAAAAATATAAACTTTCAATTTAAAAAGACAAATTTTCAGAAAAATTTGTATTTAATAAAGATTTTAGTTGATTTATCAACGACAATATATGAATCTGAAACAAAAGCTTAATGTTCTACGAAAAGAGTAAAATTTTTTGCCCGAGAAGATGCATTTTTAATAAAGCAGTTGAATTTGTAACCAAAAAGGATGCCTTTGTTTTAAAAATTGTTAAATTTATAACCAAATAATAAAATTGATAACGAAAATATAATATTCACGAGAAAGCTCGTAAGAATTGTGTCTTTAGATAAAAATACAAAACCAGATTAGAGAGTTTAGGATAGAGGTACCAAAATGATGCATCTCAATTTGAAAATCTTGAGCAATATTGCGACCATTATGGCGCATTGGCTTTTCAAAGTACATTTAGAAAACATAAATCATTTTTGTGCAAATTTTAAAAAGAAATTTTATGACCATGATACTTTAAAACATAATTTATTCTTTTGGAAAAGTTCATAAATACCTGCTCGTGGTTCTAATTTAACCTTCGGTGACAGTGCTTCCCAGACAAACACATATTTACTAATTTATAGCAAATATTGTTTTTCCATGAAGGTCGACAGTTCTGAAAAACACAAAAAAACTTATTCAACTTTAGGTTGCTAATTCACAAATCCAGAATGATGTCGTCTAATAAGACTGTCATTTTCTTGGTTACAAATTCAAATTGTTATAATTAGCCTAGATGTTAGCTTTATTTCGCGAGAACGCATTGAACGAATTAATTGACCATGCTGACAGAAAGGCCAAGAGAAAATAAAAACTGAGAATTACTACTGAGCGTAATGAAATGGCATGCAATTTCGCATAATTGGTTACGAATAATTAATCTCGTTTTGGATCTTTATTTTCATTTTCAAATTTTCGCCTAACGACCGTCAAGTGTTTCAAAATAAAAATGAAATCCGGTAGATCGTTTTCTTTCATATAATTAAATATTTTTTATTTATTTATATTCATTTAAAGGCGGTATTCTGGTCTGTCCAATAGTTAAAGAATATCATTAACAAGTACCTTTAACCAATATAGTTAAATTTTTAATGTTCTGCCTAAACAATTCTGTCTCTTATTTTTGTATTGAAAAGGGAAAGGTTCCAGACTCTTCATCTATAAACGAAGCATAGAAAGACTCTTTCTGGCGCAATTTATTTTTTCGAAAATTTAATTATCTCGCTTTTTACATCCATTTCATACACCAATGAAAGTTTTAGCTATTTTTACTAGAAATTGTAAAGTCTTCAAACTAAATGAATAAGGTAAATTAATTATTAAATTATTTATAATTAATTAAATGCTAGTTATATTATTTGAACAAGTATTCAAGCATTGGGGATGCTCAATGGGTGAAAATTATATGCAGGTCTATTTTTTGATCCTTTAAAAAATTTGGGAAATGATGGCGAATATGCTAACGGATGTCCTTTCTCGATTTTTTGTGGGCCAATTAAAACAATTTTTATTTTAATAATTTGATTAATTTGTATAGTGCTCAGGATTTAGCATCGATTTTATTAGCGTTAGATTCCCCCGGCTTTTTTCTGGAATAATAAATATTATATAAAAAATATATATATACTTTGGAATAAGTGTTTAAAGATCCTTGATAAAAAATTTATCTATAATATGCAAAATCATTTTTAGAAATAGAACGATAGAAAAAGAAAATTAAATAATGATAACAAATTTAAAAAGATTATAAATTGAAGTAAATGGACTCCAGAAATAAGTACAAAAATAAAAAATAAATTTAAAGCATGTTAGTAATAAGAAATATAAAATAGGATTCATAAACAAATAATAGTTAGGAATGAGAGTGTGATACGGAATTAAAAAGTTAGGCCGTGATTCAATTTTTTATGTTTATTACTGGCAAAATTGTGGATTTTAAATTAGCTTAGAAATTCTTTTACAAATCCAACGATAGATGCCTATTATGCAATAAATATGAAATGCAAAAAATGAGAAAATTATCAATTTGAATTTTCTGAAGGCATCTCAATCGTAATTTTTTCCTTAAGGAAAGATTCTTATAGGAAACTTATGGAAAAAAATTATACAAATTAATAGTACTAAAATATTAAAATAATTAGTGCAAAAAGTAGAAGAAAGTATAACATTTATTTTGAAATACTCGGGCAAAAGTGCATACAAATGTTTATATTTTAAACAAGCTTCGTTTATATTGTGGGTATATAGAAACCTAAAAGCTATGAGTATTTTATTATTACAACATTAGGCCTTTTCCCTTTTGGGGTAGGCGTGACTCACTCAGTGGGGAAGGGATTAGTGTGAGGCAGGGGTTATAATAATTACATAAAAGTTATTTATTTCTATAATCATTTTTCCATTATTATTATGCTCTGATAATTAATTAAAATTTTTGAAAAATATGTAAAGAATGTCACTTAATTATTGTTTTAAAGAACTAACAAGATAGAAGGTTCAACATTTTTAGACCCGTACACCTTGAAAAAAATTTTAAAATATTTTTATTGCTACATCAACTAATTTTCGTAAATAAGGTCTGAAAATATAAGAAAAAATTTTTTTCTTGTTTTTTTCAGTTTTTATACACAAAAACTGTAGCTGAACATAATGCTATGATTTTGGGGTAGGTAGACGGGCGGCATAATATCTCATGAACGGCTGATCTGAAATCAAAGAATCAAAGCGTTTTAGTTTCAGTATGAAAGTAGCTGGAAGACGGACTACGGATATTGATTTTCATTTATAAATAACAAAATGATGGTCAAAATAAAAGAAAAAATTTTTTAACGCTTTTTTTTGCACTGATTTTAGTGAAACAAATAGGTAAAAGTTAAAATTATAAATCGTCCGTAGTCCATCTTCCGTATTTTTGTGTGTAGAATATATGGTCCAATTTTTATAAGAATCGGTCTACTAGTTTTACAGAAATCGTGCCGCCCGTTCTAAAAAACGCTGTTTTGAGAAAAACGCGTTTAAAATTTTTTTAAATGAAAAATCATGTCAGATTGTAATATTCAGATAGCAGAAAAATACAGTTACACTACTCGGATCTTCACAAAATTGTAGTATAATATTTGTAGATATATATATACTTTCTATAATAATACAAAAAGAGGCTTGTGATGTTAATAGAAACAACTTTATTGTTAAAAATGGGGATTTAATTACACATTTATTTTACGGGCTAATTAAGTGGCGTTTCATTTTATGTCGCCGGTAAATGACAGCTATTTTATTTTAAAATTTGGTTTAAAAATTACAATGGTACAGAAACATGCTTATGTTAAAAATGTTTATGTAAATTATAAGATAGAAAAAAACTTAAACTCTAACATCTCAAATTGTATTTAATTAAATAAGACGTATTCGACATTGTTTACACTGAAAAAGTAACTTTATTGGAATATAATGAATAAAAGTTGTGTTTTAACAGCAACTAAAAAAGAACAATTTTTTATCACTTCCATAGCCGTAGTAAAAAGTTTTGTTCATTTTCGCGGATAATAACTCAAGAGACAATTTAAAAAATCAGGTTATACATTTAATGTAAATTGTTTTCTTATTATATTCCCCTGATAATTTAATTTTAAAAATTTTAGACAACTTCAACTTAGTCATTGTCTCGGTTAATCAAGAATTAAAATAGGAAGCTTTTGGGCTGTTTTGAACATTTATATTACAATAGAAAAGGGCTCGCTACGACCGCAACATTTTCAAGGGTATAAAATGAAGAACGGATTTCCATATGCTATAAATATTGATTTTTTCCATTTTCCTCGTTGTGCGTTATTCATCCCCAAAAATGAAAAAACCTCCATAGTATCAAATTTTGAGACGAAAATTTGAAATAGTTGAACAAAGGGTTATAACTATGATATGTTTGACTAAAAATGAACCTTACGCGTTAAGTTTTAATTTTAAAAAACTTAAATGAACGATTCTAATAAGCCTATGAAAGTGCTGAAAAACAATTATGTTTAAGTTGCTGTTAAAATACAACCATTTTATCATTTGACAATAAAATAACTTTTGCGCATGTGAAATAAAAGTTTCCAGATTAATTTGAGTCAATTTTACATTGTCGAATTTGATTTCTTCTCTATACTCTTTAATACGCGTAATTAATGGGAATTAATGTAAGCCCCTTTCCTTTTAAAAATTAAACTTATAAATAAATAAAAATAAAATAATTTGAAACATTTATCTGATGAATAAGTTCAAAAAATAATTAGTATTAATATAGCTAAGTATAAAAAAATAATAGGCTGCAACCACATTAAATTCGATATTCTTGTTTTTGTTGCAATGGTATTCAATTTATACGAAAATTTGCATTAATCTGCATCAATAACATAATTTATTTATTTTACGCGCACTGTAAATCACTTAAACTTATTTTTTTCATTAATATTTTATTTTTTCTTTACATTTGTCAAGTAGTTCACGACTAGTTCACGACTAGTTCACGACTTGAGTGCTACAGGCAGCATCGATACAACAGAAACCTTCATTATCGGAATGCGCATGCATATAATTTTTATTTAGCACAATACATTTTTTTTGTTATTATCCCTCAAAAAAAGAGTTAAAGGACGTTCGTTATGATATTTTATAGCATCTTCGAGTTAAGTTTTTAATAATGTTCATTTTTGTGGAAAGAAACCGGGAAAATGTACCCGATTGACCAGTGAAGTATAACATGCCCTTAAAGGCGTCAAAATTTAAACGAAATTAGCGAAATTATTCTTTGGAAACTCTTCATCAAATTATAATAATCTCTCGCAAGCTAAGTTTGAACCCAGAAATGTGAATCTCATTTTTTCGAAAACAAAATTGTTTTCATAGTAATATTATGTAGTACCTTTATTTACACCTTTATTTACACATGTGAAATTTTGAAATTTTTTTATACCAAGTTTGACCCTAGGGTAGAATCTAGGGAAAATTTCAATTATGATCTAAACAATTTTTAAAAGTACAATAACTATTTCGAGAGACATTCTAAATTTTCGAAAACATCCAAATTAGACTTTTTTTGCAATATCTTTTTATGAATATTTAAGACTTAAGAGAGTTAAACAAATAATTTTTTAAATTAAGGCCTTCAAAATAAAATTTAAAATTTAGAATTAGTCATTGAGATTTACTTTTGACTATAAAATATTGCAAATTAAATATTTCAAACTCAAATTATTCAAGATTTTAGTTTTTCTGCGCTCGAAATCGTTTAATTTCAAATTGAAACCTTATAAACTTATACAAAATTTCATCTGATATCAGGTGAACTTCAAATTAAGTTGATATGGTGTTTTTTATTAAAAAATAAATACATTTTCAGGTCAAATAATATATGCAGTCATTTCCTGGATTTTTCTGATCTCAAAGAGTTCCTCATAATTTGCTTACAAAATTGCCTACTCATATTACAAAGACTGAAACACTAACTAAAGTCGAGACAATACTTCTATAACCTGGATTTGAAGGCTAAAATTACTTGACAAGAAAATTTCACAGAATTTTGATTAAAATGCAGAATTATTTTTCAACATTATGCTTGTTAAACAATGTCAGTTTGATTTTCGTTAATATTTTTTTTCATTTCTGTGACCGGAAATGTGTGAAAAGCATTAGAAATAATGCTAAATTTTTAACACTTCTGCTTTGAAGTCCTCCACAAGTGCAAAAATTGGTTTCAGAAATTTGAAAAAATTCATCAGCGGAGATAAAAATGTAAAAAGTAATTATCTCGGCTCTAGATAGAGATTTCGAGCTAAAATCTAGCTTCAAACAAATATTTCAAATTTAACTGTAAAACAGCTCCATTCAGAAAAAAGGGTCCAGAGCCGAGATAATTATTTTTTAATTATTTTGTTCATCTCGACCAATTTATGTAAGAATTAAATTGCAGTAAAATGTCACAAATAGATAAAGTTAGTTAGTGTTAATAAAATTTGTATATTAATACTATACTCAAGCGGGTAATTTTAATAACTCCCAAAATATAACCTTAGATTCAATTTTTACTGTGAATAAAGAAAAGCGAAGATATTGATCTACGTGTCACGTATTTTGCCCTAACGTAATCGATTATATTTTTATTTCTATCGATCGACATATATTGTGAGTGCCACATTACCCGCTTCTTCCCTACCAAGGACTTGATGCTTCTCCAACTTCCGCGCATTATCCCCCCCCCCACACACAAACTCAGACACACACACACCTACTTTCCCTAATTTTTTATTATTCCCTGATATTACCACATTTTACATTTAAAATATATTATTTAAATATAAGTTACTTTTGAACAAAATTGTTGAATTCTTATCGAAAAAGTTGCATTTTTATCTAAGAAATATGTAATTTATACTAAAACTGATGAATGTTAAAATTAAAAAGACAAATTTTTAGAGAAATAATAGTATGGTTACCTAAAAAAGTTTAAACGAAATATTTGCATTTTATCCCAAACAAATGAAACCCCTACTGAAACAGAAAAATTTCTAGATAAAAAAAACATTTTCAAAAAAATAGTTGAATTTTCATTAAAAAAAGATTCAAGTTAAGTTTTGAACGACAAAATATGAATTTTAAACAAAAAATAAATTTTATACGAAATAGTTATATTTTCGACAAAAAGGATGACTATTCAACAAAATTGTTGAATCTTCAACCAAATAGTTGCATTTTTATTCCTAGCAGAGGAAATTTCTACAGAAAAAGATTAAACTCTTGATAATAAAATGAAAAAAAAATTTAATGATTTTTTAATATCCAAAAATAAAACAAGAAAATAACTTTTTGATTTTAAAGATATTTAAAAAGATTCCCTAAATTGTAAAAAAATAATCCGGAGATCTTAAGGAAATATTTTTTAATTTGGGGGATTATAACAAACATTTAGGAATATTCGAATCATTTTAAAAGATGTTTAGAAGTGTTTAAAAAATGTCAACAATAACTTAAAATTTAAATAAATATAAAACAACCGTAGATGTTTCAATATTTCAAAATAAAATTTTGAAGCTTTTTCAGGAGTTTTAAACGATTTAAAATGAGAAAAATTTAAATTTTTATCTAAGAAGCATTTAGTTTAGATCAAAAATATAATCGTTCAATTTTTGATATTTTTAGCTTAAAATTGTTTAAATTGATTTTCAGCGTATTTTTTATTACTTTAAATGGACAATTTTTTAACGTGAAAAATGTTTTGGAACCGGGAAATGACCGGGAATTTTATGTGTGATTAAAATTACCACTCTGAGTTATATTTCTTCTATCTGGTTTGTTAAGAAGTTCCAAAAACTTCAAAAATAAATTAAAATTTGATTTAATGTAAAACAACATTTAGATGTTTTAATATTTTGAAATACATTTTTTTAGCTTTTCCAGGAGAGGGCGGCCGCTCGATCGAGAAACCTGAAAAACCGGGAAATGACTGGGAATTTCATGAGACCTGGAAATGAGCGTGATTTTATTTTTTGAGGGGTAATTTAAAAAAATTTCTGAAGAAAACAATCTGTGCAAATTTGATTTCAACCGTTTTTTAAATAATTAGTTCAATTATTTTTTTTCAATTACGATATTATTCAGTTTAGAAAGCAGAATTCAAAAATCTTTCACTTAAAAAATTTTCCATCTTAAGATTTTTAAAATTTAAGCTTACATTTTAATTTAAAGAATTTAAAAATGCAGCTTTAAAGACTAAAACAATTAAAAATTAAAGGCGTTTAAAATCGAAGATTTTTACTAAACAAATTTTTAGTTGATCAACTTTAAATATAAATTAATTAATGATTTTTAAAATGGAATTCTACTTTAGATTTAAAAAAGGAATAATAATTGATTTTAAATGAATATTCGAAGTTATTTAAGAATTAGAAAATTTCAAGATCTTAACGTTAAAAGTTCAACACCGATTGAAACATTATAAACTATTTCCAATTTTAAAATAATTTTAAAATAATATATTTATGATTAAAGGCTTTTATTAAATTTCAAATATTATTTCAGGTTAAAATATTCCATTTTCAAACCACTTAATTAACAGTTTTTTAATGAAAAATAAGAAAACATGCTTGATATTTAGAATTATCCAACTGTTAATTTAAACTTCGTAATTATAAATTAAATATTAAAAACTAAAAAAAAATAACTTCGAACGTTACAAATAGTCCACTGCCTAATTTGAAACCAAATAGAGATTTTGACCGATTTCGAACAAAAAATTCAGAATCTTTAAATAGCTTTAGAAGAATAAAACATATTTCCTAGAAAAATTAAAAATGACTTTTTATTTCTAAAAATTAATTTTAAGAGAACTGTTTAAAAGATTTAGAAAGATTTACAAAACTATAACAAAAATCGGGAAGATTTTAAGGAAATTTTTTTTATTTGGATTTGAAAACAAATGTAAATGTTTAAAGATTTTTAAATAAAATTTTCAACCATTCTTATTTTTTTACTTTAAATTAAAACTATTACTTAAAATTATATAATTTTGAACATTTTTAAAAGCATTTTGATATTAAAATTTAGAGCATTGAAGATAAAGACGTGAATTTATATTTTTGGAACTGAATCTGAACTTTTGAACTCTATACTTTTACAAGATGAAAAAAAGTATTTAGCAGTTAAACTGCACTTAATTAAAAATTTTTTTATTGAAAACTGTTAGTATCTCCCATTTTACACGTATAAAATTATTAAGCATTTGAATACAAAATTTTGTAGTTAAAAAAACATTTATACTTCAGTTTTAGCAGTTTAAAATTCAAGAGTTCGAATTTGAGTGCTTTAATTTACAGCTCAGTTTTTATTACTTCAAATGGACCAATTTTTTGCTTCAGAATTCGATTTTTAAGTTCCATTGACTTTTGAATTTTTTTTTCGATTAAAACGGCCACGTTAAAGAAACTTTAAACCATTTAAAATGAAAATAATGTGACTTTTAATTTAAGAAGTCTTCAGTTTAAAACAAAAACATAATCATTAAATTTTTAATATTTCTCGCTTGAAATTGCTTAAAATTATTTGCAGCACATTTTTTATTACTTGAAATTGAAAATTTGTTAGCGTGAAAAATGTTTGCGAACACTAGCCTAGCAAGGGAGTTGTTCATCTCAGAAGAGTCGTGGGACCGGTACCTCTAGAGAAAAAGGTTCTCTAAGTACTTAAGGCTGTTGCCCTTGATGGTTCGGAACCCACCCTAAACTGTAGGTCCCCCTCTCACCACCAAGTAAGTGTGTGGTAGGTGTGTTAAGGAATAGGGAAGAGAGTGCAAGAAATATGTGAACCCTTAGGGGGCACATTAGAAAAGAAAAAAAGAAAAGAATTATAAGTTTAGTCCAAAATAATGGAAAAACAAATTTCTAGACAGTTGGAAAGGATCAGACAACAGAAGGCTTCTAAAAATAGAACTCTCGATAACAAAAGCAACATGATTTCCACAATTTGCAAGTCAACGGCTACGAAAAAAGTCACGTCACGTTAAAAATGTCGGATAGACATCCCGCAGTGAGCAAATAGCTGATTAAGATGCAAAAGCGTCTGCTACCAAGACATGTGGGCGTTGAGTAGCAACAACTCTTTCCGTAAAAGTCACATTTCCTAATCTTCTTCATTTGGCACAAATGTGGCACGTGTCCGATGACGCGCGTCGGAAAATTCTCAGGGAAGCTTTTCACGTCAAGAATTGAAACCCCGAAGAAATAATACCGCTTGATCTCCAAATTTCATTGAGATTTTGAAAAACTTTCCTTCCGGATGTAACGTGAGGGAGACCGTCCTACAGTAAATAATAAGCCTACAGGACATAATCCTTAATTATAATCACAAAAATTCGTATAATAAGTAATGATAATTTGAATTAATTAACACTTATATAGTCTCCTTAATATTTATTAAATAAAATAATTTTCTTGAAATACATTTGTATTCCAAATTAATTATTAAATTATTATTATAGACAGCGTATCTGCAGAGTAGCCTACTGTACGCTGAAAATGAAAACAAAGTATAACGTACCACACTTTTTTTTAGCCAGTTTTAAACAACAAAAAGCGGCTGTCTTAAAAAAAGACTAAATTTTTAGATTTACGAAAAGAAAGATGTATTTTTATCGATTTCAGTGAAAATGTGCAGGTACGCTTATTTACAATTTCAGCTACTTTGTCTGGAAAAACCGTATCTGCTTTAAAAATTGTTAAATAATAAGTCATTCACTATAATCAGGAAACACAAATAAAATTTCAAAGGTTCTGTATATGAAGATAAAATATCAAATTTTGCGTTTATTAGTCTGTGGAGTAAGTTTAATTTTATATCACTCATTCTAGCTATTATATTGTACTAATTTCACTTATTTGTTTCAAAGAAGAATTTCTGAACTTCTTCATTTTAGTACATTTATTATTATTAATATATGCATTTATTATATTTTAATATGTGCCTGAATCGAATTTACAACTTAAGCGAATGCATTTTGGTTAATGGGGTTAAAAGGGGAACACTATTTTCTGGCAAAGATTTTATTTTATAATTGACATTAGGAAATTTAATTCTGAAATGTACGTAATATTATCTTACACATGCATTAGAACATGAAGCGATACTCAAACAATTATATCACTTTTTCTTTTAAACTCTACAGTTAGCTTACTAAAATAATACAAACTCTTAAAGTGAAACCTATATAATCTGATTACACTTTATGTTAAATTCTGTAGTTATTTTTTTACAATAACAGTTAAAGCGATACTTAAACAATCTGATAAAATTTTTTGTTAAATTCTGTATTTATATTATTAAAATAATATTTAAAATTATACTGAAACGATCTGATCACATATTCTATTCAAGCCTTTAGTTTTCTAACAAAATACAAATTAAAAGGATCATTCAAAAACCTGATAAAATTCTTTAGAAGTCTTCACTTATCTTATGAAATTAATAATTAAGCAGATATTTGAGATTTCTATAAAGATTATTAATTTTGTATCACTGAACAGAAGCTTCTAATGGGTCCCCTAACGGCTTACATTTTTCTTGCACCTTCTTCCTATTCCTTAATACACCTACCACACACTCACTTGATGGTGGGAGGGGGACCAACAGTTTAAGGTGGGTTCTGAACCACCAAGAGCAACAGCCTTAAATACTTGAGAGATTTTTTTAACTGAATCACGCGCATATGCAGTACGAAGCAGACTCTCATTTGCCAGTTGCGCTTTTTTCTATTTGCAAAGTCTCTGCTTCCCGCAGATACGGTAAATTATATCTTGAAAATAAACTACTTTTTATTAACAATTTTTATTCTTCTCTTAGATATTTGAGTAAAGAGAAGTATCATAAACTTACTGACGACGTTATCTCAATTTCGACAAAAATTGCAGATACGCTTATTTTCATTTGCACGGCAGTACAGGGCAGTCTCCTCGGATGAAAATCTTAAAATTCTTCCAACCTTATTAATGGTTTATAAAATCGACGAAAACACAAATAATTTTCCAAAATGCGAATTTTGATGTCGAAATCTGGGCTTCCTTTGGAAAAAATGATTACAGTTGAAATTATTTATTTAACAATGACTATATGACGGGCCGCGAAAAAATGCCTTGGAGAATAAGTTGCAGAAGAGAAGAGGTTTCTGTTTTCATCTCAATGCAAAGAAGAGTTTTAATAATTAAGGGAGTGGAAACGGAATGAATGAGCGTCAAAGCAGAAGTGAACTGAAGTTATTCCGCAGGGAAAAACTGTTGAGAACTTTAAACCATTTTTCCTTCTAGTCTGAACTCATCCGCTTTTATCCACAGACCCAAATTTAACACGTATTTTCTCTCGCAGGAAAGCCATAGCCTTTTAAAATTTGATGTTCCGTGTTGATATTGTGATTTTGAAGTATTCATTGTCTGCTTCTATTAGATTTTTATTATAAATTTCGTCATCTTTTATTAAGGATTTTTATTTTTTTGTTCTTATATTATGTCAAACTCATGACAAAACCACTCAGTAGTTAATTATTGATAAAAATCAATATAACATTAAGCCTAATGTTTAAAATTTTTCTTCATTATATCACATAAAATTAGACAGTTGCTATAACAAAATTAAGACCATTTAGCTCCCTATATCAAAATTTAATTTACAAAGTATTTGAAAACTAGCTGTGGATTTTATCTGGAGTGTTTTCACTTTATTGGCATTTATATTCAATTAAAGCACTTTGCTTCACGGTTAACGGGAAGTATTTACGTCCCCATAGAGGAAACAGTTATTTTTTAAATAATGGAGAAACTAACGTTTTCATTTTAATCACTTTGAGAATAGAAGATTTTATTTAAATAAATTACTACGATGTCAGAAATTTCATTGAGATTGATTTCAAAAAATATCATTTGTTGAGGACGGAAAACTATTTTAGATTTTGTAAATACACAAAGTTGTTTCTAAGTTATTTCACAGAAGAAATATTTTTGAATTATAGTATAAACTTTTTAAATTGTTCGTTAATAATTAATTTTTTTAGTTGAAAATTTAGCTAAATGGTTACAAGTTAAACTATTTTGTTATAAATTAATTTTTTTGGTTGAAGATTCATGGCTTTAATCTAAAATTTATTTTCGCTTTTTGGAACATTCGTATTTTTTTGAAAAAAATTCATCTTTTTGGCATAAAATTCAACTAGACCAGTTGAGGATTCATAATTTTAGTTAAAAATTCATTATTTTGGTTAAAAATAATTTTTTAACTGAAAATTCAATATTTCCATTTTTAGTTGAAAATTGATCACTTATAGTTCAAAGTTAGGAAAATTCGATTATTGAGTTAAAAATTCATGTATTTTTTTTAAATTGATTTTTTTGTAGATATTTATCTTTTTCTTTGAAAGTTAATCTTCTCGTATAAAAATTCTTTTTTTCGGTTAAAAAATCAAGTATTCTAGTTAGATAATCGTTCTTTTAGTTTAAAATTCATCTTTGGGGTTAATAAAATTATTTGGTTATTATTATTATTATTCATATTTTTGCTTGAACTTTCATTTTTTGACTAATCATTTTTTAATTTAATTTGTGTTCAAAAAATTATCCTTCTCGATGAAAAATCATCTTTTTGGGTAGAAATTAGCCTTTTTGATAAAAAATTAATTATTCTAGTTGAAGATTCCTCATTTTAGGTAAAAATTCAAATATTATCATTAAATATTTGCAATTTTATTTTAAAGATTTATCACTGTGTTTGAAAATGTAACTATTTTTTTAAAGTTAGTTTTTTTTTGTTACAAGTTAGTTTTTTTGCCAAAAGTAATATTTTCAACTAAAAATTTCACTTATGCTAATTAAAAATTATAAATCACAAATCCTCTAGAAATTTGTATAATTTTTTCCTGCAAAACTATTACTTTTACGCAGCTTTTATTTTCGGCCCGTCATATGTATTTTGGTGTGTATGTCTTAAAGTTTAGGCGAATCCTGCAATTTTTATCCAATCTTAATCAAGCAAACTCCAAAAAGAACACATTCATGAATTTTATCAAAAGCTACCTGTAAATTTTCAAATATTTAAAAATATTTCATATCTCTAATTCTGCACTAGAAAAGGAAATTTGTTTAAAAAAAATCATAATTCTTATTTGGAATAGGGAATTTTCTGCATGAATTATATTTATGAGTTGGGGCAGGAGATTTTAATCAAGAATTATAATTTCGACTTTGAGACAGAAAATTATCTAATTAAAGTATAATTCTAAATTAAGACAAGGATTTATTAAAAGAAATATTTCTAAAAAATTACTCAAAGATGTAGAATAGAATTATCCTTGCTTGAAACAAGGAATTTTTGAAAAGAATGATAATTCTTAGTTTTTTCACAAAAGGCACCCCTGTGACGGGCTACAGAAGCAATGTAGGTTAAACCCGCTACCCTTTTCCAAGGTCCCGTTAGGGCGGGAAGGCACCCTGTGACTGATAACAGAAATAATGGTGGTCAACTCCGTACCCCTTTTCCAGGCCCCGTGGGGGGCACCCTGTGACTGGTCACAGAAATCATGTTGTTCAAACCCCCACCCCTTTTCCAGGCCCCGTAGGGGGTACCCCTGTGACTGGTCACAGGAATAATGTTGGTCAAACTCCTTCCCCTTTTCCAGACCCCGTGGGGGGCACCGCTGTGACTAGTCACAGAAATAATGTTGTTCAACCCCCTACCCCTTTTCCAGGTCTCGTGGGGGAGGCATCCCTGTAAATGATAAAGAAATAATGTTGGTCAAACCCCTACTTCTTTTCCAGGTCAATCACAGATAAAAATGTTTGAAAAAAAAAATGTTTAACTTGAGGAGCTATACAACTTTTTTCAACATATTTGGCGATATTGTGCGTATTGGCTTAGATGAACGCAAAAAGCCATGATTTCTATGGGTTTTTTAAAATTAAAATCGATTATCACTAATTTTTTCGAAAATTATTGCGCTTACAAAAAAATTTATTAACAAAAAATATGTATTTTTATGAGATCAATGGTATAACTTTTGTTGAAAAGATTTTGCAAAGTTTTCCATACAGGCTTAGATAAACGCAAAAAACCATGATTTGTATGGGGTTTTCATGGTTTTACAATGAAAATTGCGTTGTCGACAATTTTTACTATCATATTTGTAATCAGCGCGTCAAAATACATACGTATACGAAGTTTAAAGAAAATTGGAGAATTCAGTTATTTGGAACTTTATCCCTATCTTGTCATGGAACAGGTAATTATTGACATGGAACAGTCAATTTTTATAAATAATTTTAATTTTGATTTACGCAAAAAAATGTACACAAGAATCCCTGTTTAAAATTATGAATCGTCTGATTGTGAAAATGGCTTGTTCCGTATCGAAATTTGTTTTAATTGAGCCTTCTTTCAAACGAAAATTTCCCAGAATTTGAAACTTGATTCCTTTAAATGTTCGAAAAAGAGAGTTTATGTTTTCACGAATTGTTACATGAAATGTTTTAAATAAATATAATCCCTGCTCGAAGTTCGAATTCATAAAAATTTGAACCTTCCCTCTTCCAAATTTTGGAAAAAGTAAGGTAATATATTTTTGAATAATAATAGACAATTTTTAAATAAATACAATTCCGACTTGGAACAGGGAATTTTTGAAATGAATTCAATTGTGACTTGGAATTAAGAATTTTCTAAAAGAATTATACTTCTTGATTTCGACAAGTAATAATACTTTAGACTTCAAATCAGCGAATTGTCTTACCAAATTATTATTTTACTCGAAATAGAAAATTCATAATGTAGTATGGGAATTTTGGAAAATCATTTCAATTCTGATATAGAAGAAAGGAACTTTAAAAATCCCTCTTTAAGTTATGAATTATATTTTTTCCCCAAATTTCCTTTTCCAAATCGGAAACCTTTTAAGTCTTTTAAAATATTGATAAAAAAGTCTTGAAATCTTTTAAAATCGTTAGAAATATTTCCAAACTTTTAAACTTTATAAATTTTTTGGTTGCAATTAGCAGTTGACGGAGCAAAAAAGGAAAAATGACCATAAATTTAAAATCATCTATCGGATAGACACCCTTAACATAAAGTTGGTATATTTCCATAAACTTCACAAATTTACATGAGTCAATTGCTATTATTTTTCATTATAATTAATGAAAATTTGGGAAATTTGTATAACTTTGAGAAATTTATTATAATTGCATATTGCATGCGCAATAGATCAGGCTGCTGAAGTCAAAGCCTCCACAACAGTAGGAAAAAAATCAATTTTTATCAGAAATTCTTCCTACTCTTCAATTTTGAACCGACCTTAATTGTGCTTAGCTGAAAATCTTCTTAATGAATTGTACTGTAAGAGAGCACTGCTACTTTTTAAATATTTTCAAAATAACCTTATAAAATTAGCTGCAATCCAGAATATTTTTTAGTACTGATTTCATCACTCTGCACACCGAATAATTTTTGAATTATTTTATAATTTCAAGGTCGAAATAATAATATAATAATTCTTTACATTGATGAAAGATGTATAAAGTTAAATCCTAACGATTTGGCCAACCCTAGATCCAAAATGTCCCAATATGGCCCTAAATGCTGATTAATCTACATTTTCGGGCTTTCTATTTCAAGATTGACTTAATAAATGTATAATCAATAAAACATGATTATTTATATTATTTTACTCTAATACCTACTATTTTTAATCTAAGAAATTTATTTACAACACTCTGCACTTGTAGTTTGAAGTTTTTCGAGGCTTCTAATTTGCAGCTGCTACAAATATAATTATATTTTCCAGCGATAAGAGAAGAGCAGAGTGAAATCTCCAACAATTAGATCTTTTCTTGAATCAAAATGATCAAAAATTAATTCATTTGTCGATTTACTGACTTAGTAAACAATCAATTAAATCTACTTCTTATTATGAAATAATATAACAATTAAGAATATAAATTTGAGTTTTTTGCATTAACATTATAAAATAATAACGGGCAATACTTAAAATTATGCATTTTTTTAATTAAAATAAACTTTGTGAAATATTATTTTGTGCATGCTTCAATAAAATAATAAAACTATAAACACGTTTAAAAATATTTTTTAATTCAACACTTTGTTAGGAAATTTGGTTTATATAAATTAATTTATTTTTATATATTTTAATATACTCTCGATACAATTTATTTTACAGTATTCTTTGTTGATTACTTACTTACTACTTTTTTGCCTCTTCACTGAAAGGCTCACTTTCACGCTTTTCTGTAATTTTTAGATGACTTATTACGGGATCGGAAGAAACAAGTAGATGGCGTAAGATGTCTTGATTTGTTTTCACTCGATCGCTTAGTCTACTGTGTTCCAATCTTGCTTTCCTAAGTACCTTGTTGTTTGCTTCTTGTGGCTCTTCAGATAATTTTCCTATAGGTGTTCTTACAGGTTTTTTAATTTCAGCTCCGTGAAAAAATATTTTGTGAATGGTAGGTGGAAATTGATACCATGAATATTTTTTCATACATAAATTTGCATTTTTAGACAATACTTTTTATATTCCTTCACATTAGTCTGATAATTACAAGAGAGAACTTTCAGTATATTGCTGAATCAATCAAGTAATGTTTTATCAATTCCGATTGCTTTCGACTCAGCTTCTGATTCACGAAAAAAATCTCGAGCAACATTCCCTTATATTACAACGTCAACCGCGATAGATCATTTTTTAAGTTCAGCTTGAACTATTTTTTTGCTTCCTTTTTTTGAATTTTTTTCTTGTGGTGTACGCGCACAATTTTTTTCAAAATCTATATTGTATGAGATATGCAAGAAATACTCCATAAATCGAATTTTACAATGTAAAGTTGATCATCCAAATTTATAAATTTCTTGATTACATTTTAATCGGAGAACGTGTTTTATATCATTTATGTATTTAGGGCCAACTCCACAAATATTGCAAGACCTAAAAGCTCTTTGATTAGTGAGATGGTTACACAGTTTGCCATCAAGCATGCTACATATTAAATCAAAAGTAACTTCAAACGAAATTCCCTTAAATTCAATTACATAAGTTTTTAATTTATTTATTAGTTTTCGGTGATTTGAGTATTTCGTTTAAGTTTATTGTTCAGTTTCTTTGGCAAATAAAAATTTTTGAGGTCAATAATAACGTGCAGAGTTAGGTGCAGGCATGACTCAAAATTTTACCATTAGTGTCTGGATTATTATCGATGTTAGCATCTGCAGTTTCTTCTTCGTCACTTTCTTCAGTATCAACATCGTGTTGTGCAGCACTTTCTTCACTCGCCCTTTCAAATTCATGAATGTGTTCGGTTATTATCAATATGTACATTATTATCAAAATTATTAGCATTGCAACTCCATTGCTGTCGAGTAGTTTGGGGACCAGCCGCACCATCCATCCCTCACTTTCCACGTATTTTTAAATTCTTATTACGCATTCCTTGAAAAGTTTCAGATGCTAACAATGAAAGTAATCTTTTAACAGTATGTTCTAACAGCAATATGAAATAAATACTAGCTTTAGACTTTGTTATTTCTATATTATCTGGATAGCAATCTAACTTAGCATTGGTTATACTAAAATAAGGTACACAAATCTTTCCATCAAACAATTTTTTTTGGGCGAGTTAAAAGCTTTTCATACTTTGCTTTTGATCGTTACAAATGGATAAACAAAGCTAATACTTATAAGCATATTTTATTTTTAAATCAGTTGAATCCTCAGATTTTGTTTCTTCTTCTTCTCTTTCTTCTTCTGAGACAACTTCTCTTGATTCTTTCATTTTTAAAATTCTTGACAATTCTTCTGCAGAATACTGTGAATTCATTTCTTGTATACGTTTTAGTTTAGTAGTTCTATATTCTTCATCATAAGATTTTGTTGAAGGACCTCTTTTTCGAGAAATCGCAATTTCAATACTAGCGTTGTTCGATGTATTAGGTGAACATCAATATCGCTGTTAACCACCACAAAATCATCTTCTAAAAAAGATTCAAATTTGATTAAAAACTTGTTTTTCATTCTTTTAACCTTTTTTCACTTTCTATTACACTCTGGCAAAAATCTGTTGGTTATCTTATTTCTAATTAATTGTAAATATACTAGACTGAAAGAATAAGAATCTTCAATATTTTTTATTATAACATAAGCGTTGGACTGCGCATAATTTTGATCACGATTCCAAAGCATTTCACACAGAACCAAGTTTCTTACTGAATAAATCGACATAATGCTAATGTTTATATAATGTATAGAAACACTTATCATTTACACAATGTCTATAACAATAACTAATCAGTACATATAAAATACATTTTTTTAAAGATTACAACGCAATATATTGAAATTAACCTTTTATCGTAAACACACTAATGACAATTCACAGCGCATGCCGTTTGTTTTTAAATGTTACTAGGAGATGAAGATCGCGCGCATGATTGACAATGAATTATTGCTGTTGAATAAAAATATTTTGTTTTCACATAATATTATAAATATAATTATAAAGCTTTATAATATCGTATATAAGTCTTGATAAGAAAAATTCGTATGATTCTAAGTTTGCTAACTTACTTCCTTAACCATCTAAAAGAAAGTTGGTTAGTGAATAAACATAGATAATATTATCGCTAAAAGGAAAAGATAGGTAATACCTGTAAATCGCGTTCTAAACAGTATTACAACATACTTGAGCTAACGCAAACTAGAGGACGTAATATTATTTGAGAATAAGAGAGCGAGCTGATATGAGTTTGCAGAGAGGTTTTTTGTCGTATTCGGAAGTTTATCTTGCTGATTACTTTATAAAGCTTTTAGCAACCAGAAAATCTAAATTAGAATCATACTCGATCTTTTTGCGAGAAAAGAATGAGAAGAAACCTTCTTTTTTTCACGATATACACTTTTGCGAGTAAGGTTTGCCTTTAATTTTGCATAAAATGCATAAATTGTTTTCGAAGTAAAATTGTAACCAGTATTTTTATTGTTTATTCAATTAAGGCTAATAAAATTTATTATTTCATTTTTATAGAGAAAGTTGATATTAAAATTTTCTGAAAGGTAAGAGGAAAAATGTAAGGAATTGTATAACAATGCATTATTATTATTATTATCATTGTTATTTTTAATATTTCTTTATGCTTTGAATGTCACCTTATTTATACGTTAAAATAATTACTATTTTTTAATTCATAATAATTTTAATTTTTATGTACGATTGTGCATAATACAAAATGTGCAACTGCATAAGAAATCAACCAAAGGATAGAAAGTACTCCTGAAAGTAAAGTTCCATAAAAAGCGGTGAATTTCTAACAAAGTAGTCATTCAAGATTGCCATCATCATATTAAACGAATTTTTGCAGCTGTTTGATTTTAGAATGAAAATATTGCTTATAAATGCTAAGACATAACCCATTACAAGATTTTTTTTATATATCTGTCTGGTAATTGCATAATAGAGTACTATCGCTTTTTAAATGTTTTCTTTCAGGGTATACCTATAGTATTAAAATAAATTATTAAAAAGTTGAATGTTCAAAGTTGGCTTGTAAATATTGAAAAAGAGTTACTCTAATTCAGTGTTTTCATTTCATAAAACTAATATTTCTACATTTTGTTCTAGAAAACAAATTTAAACTGTTCATCCGACACTATTATAAAGTGAAGATTCTAGGTACTTGAGTAAATTTATTATTTTAAATGGTGTCAGTAAGTAGAATTAATTTATTTTTTATTTAGTCAGTCAATTGATAAATATAACACATCATAATATGGATAATTTTAATTTTGGGTTATTTCACAACATTTTTTATCATTTTGGATCATTTTGAGCCAAGAAAAATTGTTGGAGATTTAACTCTGCTTATCTCTAATCGCTAGAAAATATCATTATATTTGTGACAGCTGCAAATCAGAAGCCTAGAGAAACTTCAGACAGTAAGTACCGAGTGTTGTGATTAAATTTCTTAGAATAACAATGGTAGGTGTTTAAGTCAAATGATGTAAATAATCGTGTTTTATTGATAACACATTACTTAAGTCAATCGCGACTTACACAGCGTGAAAATCGTTGAGATTTTGCTTTATACATCTTTCATCAATTCTAAGAATCATTATATTATAAAATTTTAAAATAACTCGAAAATTAGTCGGTTATACAGTGTGATGAAATCAGTACTAAAGAAAATTCTGAATACCAGCTAATTTCATAAGGTTATTTTGCAAATATTAAAAAAAGTAATTAATTAAAAAAAAGGAATTAATAAGAAAAGTAACTACCGTACAATTCAGTAAGAAGATTTTCAGCTAAGAACGATTAAGATCGGTTAAAAATGGAAGATTATGCAGAATTTCCGACAAAAGTTGATTTTTTTTCCTACTGTGTAGCCCATAGGACGATCCAATGAAAGAAAAACTCAAACTCGTTTTCTTCTCTGGGGAAGAAAGTTGGTAACGTAGCGAAAGTTAATTAAAGGTTCATCGATATAATTATTTTTAAGTAAGCATCAATTAGTCAACAATTAACTATTAATCATGATTGATTTAATTTTTTCAAATTTATCAATATTTTATCAATTGCTTAAGTTTGAAAAGGACTGTAACGTAGTGAACATCTTCAAGTACTTATACGCTTTTAATGAATCCAATTATACTGTTTTAAAAGTTAATATTGTTCATCAAAAGACTTGTCTGTGAAAATCGTGGGAAATGCAATGAACTCTAGCAATCATTTCAATTAGCCAAAATCGAATACTTCCCGTTCCTCTTTCTCTGTATAGCCCCTAATGTCAGCCAAGCAATTACGAAGCGTCAGATATCGTAATGAACCAATTAACTGATCTTGTATCTGAGGGCATGTTCGCAGGCTTCATAATATCCAATTTCAACAAAGAATTGACTTTAAAAAATAGTTTTAAAAAATATTGAAAAAATTAGGATTTTTACATTACTAAACATTATTTTGTTTCCAGGAGCGGAAGTGCCAAAGCAGGTCTACACAGAGGAAATTCATGCCTGAGGTAAGAAGATATCTATATAGAAAATTGTTTTTAATGATAATTTATTTGAGCAATATAAAAATCAGATTCTAAGAACATAGTAAAAGCTTTGTACGTTATATGGGGGGGGGGGGGGCTTACGAACTGAAGGATGAAGGGTACGTGATTTTAAATCATAAAGAATTTTCTAGAAACTTAGGACAGACAACAACCACTACAGCTAAATAATCTTCTAGATGATTTGAAATCATAAAGAATGTTCTAGAAACTTAGCATAGACAGCAAACACTACAGCTATATAATGTTCTAGATGATTTGAAATCCTAAAGAATGTTCTAGAAACTTAGCACAGACAACAACCACTGCAGCTATACAATCTTCTAGATGATTTCAAATCATAAAGAATATTCTAGAAACTTAGCACAGACAACAACCACTACAGCTATATAATCTTCTAGATGATTTAAAATCATAAAGAATGTTCTAGAAACTTAGCACAGACAACAACCACTGCAGCTATACAATCTTCTAGATGATTTCAAATCATAAAGAATATTCTAGAAACTTAGCACAGACAACAACCACTACAGCTATATAATCTTTTAGATGATTTGAAATCATAAAGAATGTTCTAGAAACTTATCACAAACAACAACCACTACAGCTACATAACCTTCTAGATGTCAGTAAGGTAGAGATCGATATCTAGAACCGGCTTTACTCATGTACTAACTAAAAATAAGATCTGAAAATTAAGGAGCTCAAATTTGCCAAGAAAATTAAAAGGCGCTGCTAAAAGTACTTTATGTACCTGATATAAAAATTTTCAAATTTTAAATTTGGTTGCCGAGTTGTTTGTTTTAGTTTGCATTTTGTACCGAAATCAGGGGACAGTACTTAAATTACATATATAAAAATATATGCGTATATATAAATATATTAAATTACGTCCTCTCTGTGACCCCCCCTTCTCCCTTGTAAAGGACCATAACAAAATACTTCTACCCCCCCCCCCCTCCTATCGCTGCACGTTATTTTTAGTTTCCAGAAATTATTTGCCAGTTATTAGTTATTAGAATTTTAATCTTGTAATACTTTTGACATAGAATTTTTTATTCATTAAATAAAACAGTATTTCAGACAAAAATTTAAATTTTCAGTTTTCTGAATTTATTTTAAACAAAAAATGTCTTTTCTACTTTAATAAATGCCTTTTTAATAAAATACTTTAATTTTACAAACAATATTATATTTTTAACATACTAGTTAAATTTTCAAACTAAAAAGACGAATTTCCAACAAAAATGACGAATTTTCAACAAGCAAAGATTTTTCGCTGAAAAAAGAAATAAAATTTTTTTTAAATTGTTTAAACTTCAAACAAAAAGACAAATTTTCCCTAAAAAAATTGAATTTGCAAACAAAAAATATGAATTCTGCAAAAAATTAGTTTTCCACGCAATTAGTGCATTATTACCCAATAAAAAAGAAATTTTAATCTAGAAAATGCTTTTACCAAAAAAGGAGAGTTTAAAAAAAACTATGACTTTTTAACAAAACTGTTTGCATTTTCATTCAAGAAAGATAAAATTTCTTCTTAAACGATGAATGAATCCAACAAAAAATTCCAGTTCATTGTCTGATAGCCAAATAAGAATGGTAAACAATAAGGTAATTTTCTGTTCAATAGTCGAATTTTTAGCCAAAAAGAATGACTTTTTAACAAGATTCTTAAATTTTTAACCAAACATTTGCATTTTTATCCAAGTAAAATGAAAATTCGACAAAAACAGGTGAATTGGAAAATCTAAAAAATTAATTTAAAAAAAAAGAGTTGAATTTTCATAAAGAAATATTTCAATTGATCGAGAAAATAATATTTTTACAAAAAAAAAGAGTTTTCAACAAAATACTATGGCTTTTTAACAAAACTTTTTCATTTTCAACCGAGCAGTTGCAATTTTTATTCAAGAAAGATGAAATTTCTTCTTAAGCGATGAATTAAAAAAAAACCTTAAAAACTAGTAAGATTTTTATACATAAAAAAGATTCCAGTTCATTTTCAAAGAGCCAAATAATAATTGTAAACAATAAGTTAATTTTCTGTTCAATAGTCAAATTTTCAGCCAAAAAGCATGACTTTTTAACAAGATTGTTAAATTTTTAACCAAACATGTGCATTTTTATCCAAGTAGAATGAAAATTCTACTAAAAGAGGCGAATTGTAAATACTAAAAAACAAATTTTCAAAAAAAAGATTTGAATTTTTACAAAAAAATATTTCAATTAACTTTTTAACACAAAACTACGAATTTGATACAAAAAGTAAATTTTTTATGGAATAGCTTAATTCTCAGCAAAAAAGTTGCATTTTCATCCAAAAAAGATGCAACATTTCTAATAAAATATGAATTTTTAAATAAAATTTTTTTTTTCAGAAAAAAGAGTTTTAATCTAAAAAAGATCTCAGTTGACTTATCAGCAACAGAATATGAATTTTATCAAAAGGTTAATGTACTGCAAAAAGAGTTCAATTTTTAACCCAATAAGATGAATTTTTTACAAAACAGTTGCATTTTCAACCAAAAAGAATGTCTTTAAAAAAGTTGTCAAATTTTCAACTAAATAATAAAATTTATATCAAAAAAGATGATCTTGAGGTGAAATTTGTTGCGAATTTGAAAACATTACGTACATGAGTGAGAAACCACCTCCCCTCTATGGTAAAAAATCGTAACAAGTGGTCTCCCCCCCACCCCGAGATATTACGTAATTTAAGTATGATCCCTAGCCGATATTTCGTATTCCGGGTGGTGGGTATATTATACCCTGCCGAGTTATTTGATTTTTTTTTCTTTTACATTTCGTAGCCAAAAAAGCCGATACTTCGTACATGTGGTCGAAACATCATACCCTACAACACAGGGAAACATTACCAAGGGTAATTTTTTTTGCAGGTAAATGACACCCTGGAATTAGTTCTTAATCGACATTTTGTTTTTTTCTTTGAACAACAACAGAAATCTTGTATAAATTAAAACACATGTTTCTGCGTCGGTTAACAGAGCTCATGAATAATGCATGTATTTTCTGGCTCCCCTCTCGATAAAGCTTTTCCATTCTCACAATATCAACCATCCTGCTATGGTAAAACCGCGAGTGACTGACTGTCCATTCATCTTTCTTGTCAATCCCCTGAGCCCCGAAATTTATTCGCTTCCGCATTGAATTAAAATTTATACCCATGCTTCATCCTTCCTAGCTGCTTTCTGATACCCCAGAGAGATCCCGGTTACTACCGCGATACCAGTATCCACCTCCATAACATATTTCGAACCAGATCGACTCTACTGAAATATAATATTACGAATTCCTGAAAATTCTATGCGCTCAAAAGGATAAAATATGTCTTTTTTCCAAATTGAGTTTAAAACTATTAAATTTGTGTGATGCACGCAGTGATGCCGAAACATCAAAATAAATGGATTTATGAGGGAAATCTCTGTTTTGTTTTAATTTGATGTGATCGTAAGACATAATTAAAAAATTTAACAAAATTTTTTTCAATGCCTAAAAAAATGTCTAAAAAAAACATTAATGTCTAGAAACTTATCTAATGAAGGTATTTTGTTTTTATTTTCTTATTTATACATATTTATATTAGCAACATTGAAAATTATTATTGTATTATACATTTTATTAATTCATTCAGATAATTTGAAAAAGGCAGGCAGTGATGCCGAAACGTCAAAATAAATGGAGTTATAAGGGAAATCTATGTTATGTTTTAATTTGATGTGACCGTAAGACGTAATTAAAAAATTTTGCCACATTTTTATACATTGTCGGTCGAAAATTGGTTTGATTTTGGTTTTCAAAATCTTTATATTATACATTACGTCAGCAACCTTCTGGTCACCATGGGTTACTTATCCTACATCTGTACGAGGTATGGTGTTACTACAAGAGAACAAATTGGAAATTGGATACACACCAATAAAAGATTAGTTATCTTTAAAGAACAACGTATTTTTTCAATTAGATGTAGAAATGATTCCTTAATACCAGCACATATTCAACAACATCTAGAAAAGTATTTTGTTTACAATTTGATCGATAATTTATCCTGTAAGTTTCAAAAAACTAAATTTACATTCCAAACAAAATGTCTGCGATTAGAAATTGAAAAGTTAGTAAAAAATATTAAAAAGTTAGGTCAATATTTAAAATACTTTAAATATCAATTATTAAGAGTTATATCTGATGGCTCTATTAATAAGTTTTTTTATTCACAAGAACAAAGTCTTCGAAATGTAAAATATATAAAACGAGATGATTGTATTAAAAAGCTTGATTTACTCAAGAGTATGTCTTTAATTTTTAATAGAGATATTAACGATTTTAGATTAAACAGATGATTCAAAAATTTATCAAATGTTGAAATCCCAGATGAGGTTGCTGAAACTTTAGCTTTGGGAAACAATTTCAACGTTCCTTTTATTGTGAATAAAATTCCTGTTAATAGTTTGGTTGCTAATATTGAGAATTCCATATAAAATATTGAAGATGTTGATTTAAAACGTAACATTCGGAAAACTGTCACTCAATTAGTTTCAAATCACAGTAACATAAATAAATACAAAAATTTACAAAAATCAGTTAAGTTAGTTGGAAATGTTCAAAATGAACATAAAGATTTAATTTTTGTCAAAGCCGACAAGGGCAATCAAACCGTTGCAGCTAATAGGGACGACAACAATAAAACAATCAAAAATATTCTTAAAAATGATATTTTATATAATAATATAAAAACCAGTTTGGTTCCAACAATCGAAAATAAATGTAACGACATAGTCATTAGATGCGAAAAGAAAAGATTGATTAATGATAGAGTTGCATACAGTTTAAAAACTCCTAATAGTGTTGTTGCAAAAGCTTATGCTCTCCCAAAGATCCATAAACCAAATTCAAGTTGGAGATTGATTGTTTCCA
>JAAAKG020154553.1:0-22025 GCA_010014905.2 Druon quercuslanigerum | reverse complement strand
AGTGTTCGGGATGGGGGAGGGAGGTGACCACATAAAATGCTTTTGGAGTAGAATTGGGAAAAAGTAGAGTCAATTAGGGGGGGAAGGGTGGGGTCAGAAGTTCCTGAAAAATGTATCACGTTTTTTGTGAATGGCCCGTAGCAGGATGCCGGGAGAACCTGCTCGTCGATAGATGTGTCTGCAAAGATGCAGCATCCTACCAGCGTAACTTATCGATGGCCTGTATTGATTACCGGAAAGTTTTTGATTCAACTTCCCATAGACTTATCAGCTAGCTGTTGGAAAGCATAAAGTTTCATCCACACATCGCGAGGTGCATTGAGAGATTGAAGCCGGGTTGGAAAACCAGATTTAGTATGTCATCTGGAAAACATTGCGCGACCACTACCAACGTGACCTTTCAGGGAAGTATTTTTGAAGGCGACACGATTATCTTGAGATCTATGCTAAAAATATAAATCCAATACACCTAGCTCTAGGGATTGTCCAGGAATACTCTCAGAAGATTGGAATGGAGTTTGTGTTATAAAAAAGCGCCAAGTTTTATTTCAAGCGGAGAAAACTTAATGGCATCCCCGAGAACCCTGAGCTCGTCGTCAGACGCGCTATACGGCACATTGGCGCTAAAGTGACCTATGCATACCTGGGCGTGCGACAGAGCCGCATTTAGGACGTACGATCTGTAATAGATACTGTCTGAAGCCGAGACAAACGTCTCATCCAGCAAATTTGGTCTTCCGAACTGTCGGCGAGGAACAAAGTATATCGGGGCTTCTTAAGTTTTCTTTTTCGCCACCTTACGTCGTCCCGGTGGTCGCGGAATCTTGAATGTGTTCACAACCGGATAATTCTGGGTATAGCATGTTTAATTGCAAATGCATGGAGTCTTCTTGAAATGGTCAGGTAGCACGAAGAATTGCGCAAAGGAGCGTTTCTGCACAAAGCGGCGGAGTAGGCTACTAAAAGTCGGTCTTGACTTCAATGTCAGAGGTGACCAAAATGCATCAAATCTTATCCATCTCAAGTTCTCATTTCTGAAAGCCCGGATTAGGAAAACAAAGGAGAAAAACTTCCGTAAACAGCTCCTCGGCAAGTGGATGCACGGTATCTTCCACAGAAATGTGGAGAACCAGTCGATATCGTACGAGTTAACGTTTCCTTTCCTAAAAACACCCGGATTGAATTCGGGCACGGAGGGTTTCTATTTTTCATGTTAAGACAGCCATTTTGACCTTAGGATACCTTCGCCACATTTTGAGCGAAGACTCTCCTGATTATAGCTGCAGATCCCCTAGGTAAATCGAGTCAATTGTCGAGAGTGAGAAGTGCCGCATACACTGGAACTTCATATTCTCGACACGTGCTTCTGTTGCGTACTTGAGGCCTGACATAGTTCTCGTTAACTCCGAGAAACGAGCCGTGTTCATTATTTTCATTCATTAAAGGTAATCACCATTATAATTGGCGCCCATGGAACTGCCAAGGTTTTATTTGTTAATAGCCTGAAAAGCATCCGTGCGTGTCAACACGATGTTAACACACTTTCGGTCAACATGCAAAAGGCGGTCATCCCTTCTTATCCCCCAGTGGAACCCTGCGGTGGTTGTTTAACCCTTTTTAATTACAGTAAACCCCCGTTAACAAGAACTCGAAGGGACCTGCAATTTCGTAGTTCGTGTTAAAATGATTCGGGTTGTCGGGGTCCTAATTTAAATAGACCAAAAATACTTAATAACATATAGTTTAATTGCATTACAATTTCTAGCCTGAAATAGGTACATGTAATTCGTCAAAGCTTGAGCAAGTATGCTGAAAGAGAAAGTAAAGAGTTATAGATTCAAGTAAATCGTGAAAACTCAAAAAAAGTTTAAAGAGATCTTATTTAATACTGTGCATATTCAAAGGCAGAGTGTGCAGTGACCTTGAAAACCTGGAATTCTCCTTTGAACCTGTTTTAATCATGACAACCTGCAAATCTCCTTAAATTTTTTACAAGATGCTTGAATTAATTTTTTTTTTATCGAAATGCGAACAGTAATTTAAATCTTATAGTCTATTATAAAAGAAACATCTCGGTTAGAAGAAATCTTCCTACTGAAAACTTTTTTATTTTTCAAGATATAATTTAACTTTTCCTCATTCTAGAAATGATTTTACAACACTGTTTTTTAGTTTACACCAAATTACAAAACATCACTTGATAATTTTAAAAAGGGTATAAATAAAATTTCCAATATTTCAAGACTACACAGATTAAAAATATTTAAATGATTTCAAATAATTACAAAAGATTACTACAAGATTTCACAAATATGTCCAAGGGTTCATAAAAATTTGATAAAGATTTTAGACAAATACAAGAATTCCAAAGGTTTCAAAAAGAATGGAGTATGCCAGATTTCAAAGCTTTTAAACGATATTTTTCAAATATTTCAATGATTTTGTACGAATATGTTAAACCGTTTCAGAAGATTTCAATGATTTTAAACAAACACAATATTGCACAAACAAGGATTAAAAAAACTTTCATAAAGATTTCATAACATTTTTAAATATTAAAAAAAATGTGCAAAAAGATTTTAGTTTTCAAGGATTTAAAATATTGTTAATATTTTAAATATTTCACAAAAAATTAAAGAGATCCCAGAAGATTTTACAGAAATTTCAAGATTTCATAAAGATTTAAAAGATTTCAAAGACAACTTGAGTTTACAAAAAAGTAAGTATTTATGGTTATGCTTTCTTCAAAAATTATTGGCCAATAAAAAATGAAATGGCTCATTTTTTACATTTATAACAAATGGTTATGTATTTCATTATTTGATGTAAAAAAGGGCATCTGTAAAAACTTTACTTCTTGAAGGGGTATTATTCCTAATTTTGAACCTGACAGTTCTTAAAGGTAAAAACCCAAACTTTTATTGAACTATAAAATTTGAAGCCCTATACCCAAGCAATTTGATATTAAAAGAGTTGAAAACCGTGGAAAAATATGGTATGTACACGACCTGTGTTACTGTCATTACTCTTAGAGACTGGCCCTTGACGGATAGTGGTACAACTGTACAAAATTTTCCAAAGATATGCGAGTGGGGATGTTAAAGTTATTGGGTTTCAGGTAGAGATTCCAGAATTCTGATTTGCCCTTCTACAGACATCAGATTGAACATACACTACCGCCCAAAAGTTTAAGCTCACCTCAAAAAATGAAGCACTTAAAGTTTTATATCTCGTGAGCTATACATCGTAGAAAACTTTTACGCCCCATTTGAAAGCTCTTGTAATATACTTTTAAATTGCTGCAAACAAATTTTTTAACGATGCATAGAGTTCCTTTTGCGCACACTTCAAGTTGTGAAATTTTGAACAATTTCAGACGCGACTTTGATCGCTTCGGTTGCAACCGGAAATAATCGTATCTTTAGAAATTAAAGCCAATTTTACAGTACATTTCAAGAGCTTTGAAATAAGCCCGAGAACTTTTTTTTTTAAGTCAATTTTTTATTAAGTTATGGACATTTTTTATGAAAAAATACCATTTTTTGACAATCTATTATATTTTTAATACTGTTCATCTTAAAAAAAAATTATTAAGAAAAAAAATGTTCCTTTTTGGATGTGTTTAAGGCTTTACATAGAGTGAGTATATAAAAATATCATTATCACATATGAAATGTATTCTATATAATAACACAACGTTACAGTTTTATTCGTTGAATCATACACTTTTATTTTATAGACGTAACCGCTATTCGAATTTGTTTACTATATTTAGAGACACAATAACATACTTACCAAGCTTTACTGCATATTTGGAATTTTTCTTTCATTGTTAAATTGAACGCTCCGAGAACACACCTATTCTTTCGATGTATTAAAAAGACTGTAACTTAGTTCTTGATCCAAAAAGGAACATTTTTTTCCTTTGTCATATTTTTGTAGGATGAATAGTATAAAAAATATAATAGATTGCCAAAAAAGGGCATTTTTCATAGAAATGTTCATAACTTGATAAAAAATTGACTTAAAATAACGTTCTCGGGCTTATTTTAAAGATCTTGAAATGTACTTTAAAACTGACTGTGATTTTTTAAAACACGTTTATTTCCGATTGCTATGCAAGCGGTCAAAGACACATCCAAATTTTATTCTAAATTTCACAAATTCAAGCATGTGCAGAAGGAACTCTATATACCGTTAACGAATTTCCTTGTAGAAATTTAAAAGTACATTACAAGATCTTTCAGATAAGATGTACAAAAAGTCTTCTACAATGTATAGTTCGCGAGATATAAAACTTGTAAGAGCTTCTTTTTTTTGAGGTGAGCTTAAACTGTCCTGCGATGTTCATTATAAAAATGGCTCACCAACCAGCAAAAGCGTGTTCGTGTTGTGTATAACAAAAGAACTGGTGTGACTTCGGAAATTGTTCCAAGTTCGTACTAATCGAAATTCGTGTTAACCGGATAGAACTCCATAAGGCCCTGTATAGCTCTGCCTAGACCGCAATTTCTGTACGTGTTAACTGAGTGTTTGCTTTAGACGAATTGAATGTAATACGAGTCGCTTGCGATTTAATTTGTTACGTAATTAATTAATAATTGTCGGTATTCATAACGTAACAAAGACGTGACAATACAGTTGAACTGGTTTTCCAAAAGTTCCGACTCTTTTACAAACCAGATATCTCCAAAACGGCTAATTCAGTTTAAATAATTGTTCAAGGTTTATCGTCTAATTTGTAGGCATTTTTAATGCAATTCTTTCCTTTTTCTTTAATTTTTTTAGAAACCATTTTCCTACGCTCAGTATCTCGTTGATTTGATGCGCAGGGATGTTTTTTTTTCAAACTTTTACTAAGGTGAATCCGGGTTTTCAATATCTACGGACTAAGTCAAATGACTGATGAGATAAGGATGCTGTTATACTTAAACAGTGGCCGCGAGCGTTGGAGGTGGCAGCAGTCACCTCTGGAGGCTCTCTTAGAACTGCCATATGCCACTCCACAGGTTTTTAGTCGCTTGCTTCCTGATGGTCGAGAAAGTTTTGTTCAATGCGACAGGTGTTTAAGAAAACCCTCCTTCTGAGCTGCTGCCAGTACCTTACTTACTCCTAAATGTTCAAGATGTTTAGTTCATCTTGCGTGCAAATTACCTGTAGCCGAGATCACAATAGGATGAATAGATGCTTCACATTCCTCGATATGGTCTTTACTTCATGCCTTAACTCGCTATACTTATGGATCTTGGTTGTATAGGTAGAATACAAATTTCGGTTACGTGGACAAGCAATGTCGATGATGTACTCTCTTCTACCTTTTTTTCTCGCATCACGATGTCAGGTCGATTAGCCCGGATGTAAAGATCCGTTTGGATAGTAACATCTTAATATGAAATGTAATGTTCGCTTTCTAAAATGGGCATTGGAATGTATCTATTAAAAGCCGTCCATTCTGTTACGCCATTACGCGACAGATAGCCAAAGCATCCTCAGCAGGTGCAGTTGATGTTCCACTACTGACCGTTTGTCGCAGATGTTATTTTTGACCAGTTGTTCGACTAGTGAGATCTGCCTGACAATCTCGCAGCTCACAATCACCGCCATCCCGAATGCTGTAATCTCCAGTGGTGGCTCAACGGGCGCCCCAACGGTATTCCGGAAATGACAAGCGTTTCAAAATCTTTAGGGTATTATTATTATTATTATTATTATTTTATTATATCATTCACCCAAATCTTCTTAGGGATAAGTGTACCTAATCTGGTTCTAGTATCGTTATACCACCGAGGATTAGAAAATCATATGGTAAAAATTAGCAAGGGATGTGTTAGAGAAGGGGTACATCTTAGATCAATCGCTGGTCAATCTCTCAAGCAGTCCCTACAGGCGAAGAGCTTTACAAGGCCATCGTACGTTACAGTTCACACAAAAATACACAAGTTGACTGATAATCTCATAGTAACATCCATGCTCCTTACTTCGCATATAACCACTAAGGAAAGCTATCCACGTGAGTCAATGAGTATCCAAGATCGTTTGGTTCAGGCGTTTACCATTCACTGTTCCGAGATCAGCACCTTCTATGCCTAATAGAGCCATTCATATATATTTGTACTTAAATATAATGAATAATCAATAGGACATAACGCATCCTTGCCGAATACCCTGCCTAACATGAAGCCAGTCGATCAGCTGTCCTTATACCCTTACACCCGCATTTCGACCTGCATATGTGGCTTTTATTGCGCTTAGGAGCCAACCTTAGATAATTATGTTCGCCTTATCTGAGGTTTATGTAGATCAACAAATGCTGAGAAAACTTTTTTTTTACTTTAAGCCTTCTTTCTGTGATTTGTCTGAAGCAAAATTTTATTCTAGTTACCTGCTACCTGTTTATCCTTTCCTTTGTAAATTGAAACGATAATCGCCTTTCTCCAATCACTTGGAACTTCCACGTTCTCAGCAAATATATTCATCAAGTCGCTCAGCCTTACAGACAAATACTCCTCAGCGGTCTTCCGCAGTTTAGCGGCAGTTCCATCCACACCAGCAGCCTGACCATTCGTAAAGTTCTTAAATATGGGTCTAATCTCAAAGTTACAAGTTACTATTTCGCCGTTTTTATTGGGATTTTCTAATGTATCGTCTCCCTGTGTTGTAGTTATTACCCGCAATGATTTCACTTCCATCTGATTTCTGAAAATAGGGACACATGAAGACTTTTACTTTGTATCTCATGCCATTTCACCCTCGTTATTCCTAATCCGGCTAACTATTTACTTTACATCCGTCCCTAATCCTGTTGATTATTTTCTAATATAATTTCTCATTTCTTTAAAAATTATTTTGCATTTTCATAATAACCTCTTCTGTTTTTATTTTATTCTTGCTTTCTTTAATTATTATTTCTGATTTTCTGTTGTTATTCTTCTAATAATTTTATTATCTATTTCTCTCATTATTGCTTATACCTATTATATTCAACATGCGCCCTTTTATGTTTTGTTTTTATATTAGCATCTTCCAGTCCAGTCAACGAAGAACAAATTTTACTAAAAAAGAATATTCGGAAAAGTAGCATTTTTTTCTCAGATACGTTGAGGATGGCTTTATAAACATACTGTAATAACTCCTCAACCATATGTGTACGGCAATGGTCGCCATGTTAAAAAGTGTAAACAATAACATGTTTTTAAAAATAACTTGAGAACGGTTGATTTTAGGTCTTATACGGTCATGTAAAAAAATGTTCACAATTTTATAGTGCACAAAAAGGTTCCAACTGTTGTAGATATAATGTCAGCGACTGCTATTTAAAATTGGATTAGCTGTACAATTGTGAGAATTCCTAAAAAATAAAATAAAATCTGAAAATATCCGAGAAAGAGCGTCGAAAATAATCAGACTATTTGGACTGAAGCAAATTCATGTTAATGTTTAAAAAAAGGACCATCTCGTTGGCATTCAAATTATCAGTATAAAATGAGCTCAACTTCAGTGTACAATTTGACATGCTAAAGGTAATAATTTTGATATAAAACTTCTTTCAACTGTTCCTCCATATCTACACATAAAATTTCGTAACTGTTTGCTGATCCATTGTCGGATGCTTGCGCTTTACGTGTGTCATCGTTTTTTGCACGAGCAGTTAGGGAAAGTATTCGTCCATACATTTAGAGCCCCGCTAGGTTAATGTTGCATACTCTAGGAGTCGTCCGCTATCCCAGGAACTACGCATATTTCTGTAAAGCTTAATAAATCTGTAAAAACATATAAAATCCAGCAGGTAACAAAATTTAAAGAAATTTAAAGAAATTCAGATTATACCTAAAAAAAAGTTTTTTTCGAAAATAAATAATGTGTACGATGTTTTAATGCTACATAAGATTTGTTAATTGTTTAAATATACTTGAGAAACAAAAACAAATTTTTGTCAATTTTTAAACTATCGATTTTATGTTTTCAACAAATTGATTTTGAAATTATTTGGAAAAATGCTTCGCTGATGATATTTTTTCAAAAAACAAGAATTGTTCTCTATAAACAGTTTCATGAAAAAATCAAAACATGACTGCTTGTGAACAAATGGATGTCGTTCTTTTTTACGAAATCAACCTCCGATGACTTAGAAAGGACCTTATGTATTAGGGGACTATTTTTGGCAACCCGCTATGTTCTTGATGAAGATTAAGAAAATCTTAAACAGTAATATAAAATATAAAATAATAATAAGCAGAAATGGATTGTGACTGTTGAAAATGTTTGTCAAAATCAGAAATCTTCCCAAATTTTGAAACTCGTTAAAATTGAGTAGATAATTTTTTCGGAGTCTTGACACAATTGCGCCAGAAAAGTATTTACACTCAACTCTCGATTGAAGAACAGTTTCGGAGTTTGTTCGCACTGCCCATGATCCTCAATCGGAGGCCTCCAAACGTAAACAGTGAGCGGCCCTTTGTTCGCTACGCTGATGCTGTTTCACGCCTCGATGAGCACCGCCTCTCGACACCGAGGGGCTCCCCTTTCACTGCGAAACTGTGTGGGCCAGCAGTTATAGGAGTTCGTAAATCGGTAGTCCTTATATCGGAAGTTGAGTGTAATCAGTTTACGGAACCAAAAATGTAAATGCATAAAATGTTTCAAATACTCTGGTTGCTGTTATTTTCTTACTAATTTTTTATTGTCTCGCGTTTTTAATGTTACTGAGTTTTTTATATGTTTTATTATCTGTATATTAAAGTCATTAAACTTTCAGAGTAAGAATTTTAAATAAAAATACAAAATTTAAATATTTTAGCCAATACTTTCCATTAGTTTAAGAAATCCATTTTTGTCCGAAGGTGTTTAATTTAAATAGATAATATATTTTAATATATTTGATGATGACCATTTAGTATGTTTTAAACCTGATAAAAAATAAGAGATGATAGGGATCTATTTCTTGCAATTTAAGAGACACTCATATGACATCAAAAGTTTTTATTAATAAAATGTCAGTTATAAAAAGACTGTATTTATTGATGTGGTTTTCTCCCCTGACACCTTGATATAAATGTTATTTTTTACCTAATGTTGAACTATTGATGTGCAATGAACCCTGGTATTTTTTATGATTTTACGTTTTCTTTGATTTTATCCTATTTTTAAAACTATTTTGTGATAAAAATTTATTAATAATAACACAGGATTACAAAAAAAGAAAAGTTGTCTGGATCTTGGGTCAAACCATATGTTTCTTATGCATTTTTTACGCTGAATTCGAATATTTTTTTAGTTTTGCTCTATCACGTCAGGATTTTTACCAAAATCCAAAAATATGTAGAAAAAACGATTATTTTTTAAGAAATACGACAAACATAGGACAATAATTCATTCTCACGAAGATGAGTGTAGAATACGACAAAATGCTTTCAGAAAGTTGAACAACCTACCTGTTAACCAACCAAGTCCACCTCAACACCTACCCTAACCTTCTAACCCCATTACAGCACCCCTAACAAACCACAAGCAGGTCCACACACATAACCCAGGGCACAGCGAGTTTATTCGCCTGTTTTCTATGAAACAATCCAGTTTAATACAATTAGAAGGTCAAACCATCTGCCCTCTGATCAACCAAGTCCACCTCAACACCCACCCCTAGCCCTCCAACACCCCTAACAACACCCCTAACAAACCACAAGTCGGCTAACCCGCAACCCAGGGGACTGCGATTTTAATTGCTAGTATTCCATGATACAATTGAATTTAATACTACTCGAAGACTAAGACATCTACCCTCTAACCAACAAATCCCAAGCCCTTTTTCTTTCATGATCGGGGTACTAGATAAACGGGAGTCCCCTTGAATCTCACGATTAACCCACTCACCATGTTTTTTACTTTTAACGTTACCGAGGAACAACGGCGTGGACGTAGTAAAACTCTTGTTTCCTTTGGGGTGCTGGATTAACCTGAATCCCCTTGCCTCTGATGATCGGGGTGCTGGATTAACGTGGGCCCCCTCGCCTCACACGACGTCTAACTCTATATCTGTTTTTTCTCTTCGAAAGGTCGTTTCATCGATTTTATCTTATGAGTTGATTTGGTATCCCTCTAAAGGGTCCAACAGTAATCTGAAAGCATATTTTTGTCCCAAAAGCCTTGGTAACGCCTTTCAATTTCTTTGAAATCTTGATGAGCGCGTTCTCCTTGCTCTTCGCCGACAGCTCCAAAATTTTCCGGGAATCTATCTAAATGAGAATGCAAGGAATGAACTTTCAAGCTCATTAAACATCCCAAATTTTTGAAGTTATCAAGCATATTTTTGACCATTTTTTCATACTGAGAATCTTTATTATTTCCTAAAAACTTAGTGACTACTTCTCTGAAATTTCTCCAAGCTTTCCTTTCTAAATTTGTCATTATTTTTTCGACGATCTTTCGAAGAGAAAAAATAGATATAGAGTTAGACGTCGTGAGAGGCGAGGGGACTCACGGTAATCCAGCATCCCAAAGGAAACGCCGTTGTTCCTCGGTAACGCTTAAAGTAAAAAACATGGATAAGTGGGTTAATCGTGAGATGCAAGGGGACTCCCGTTTATCTAGTACCCGGATCATGAAAGGCAAAGGGCTTGGGACTTGTTGGTTAGAGGGTAGATGTCTTAGTCTTCGAGTAGTATTAAATTAAATTTTATCGTGGAATACTAACGATTAAAATCACAGTTCCCTGGGATGTGGGTTAGCCGGCTTGTGGTTTGTTAGGGGTGTTGGAGGGCTAGGGTAGATGTTGAGGTAGACTTGGTTGGTTAACAGGTAGGTGGTTCAACTTCCTCAATGCATTTTGTCTTATTGTATACTCATCTTTGTGGGACTGAATTATTGTCATATGTTTGTCGTATTTCTTAAAAAATAATCGTTTCTTCTACATATTTTTGGGTTTTGGTAAAAATCCTGACGTGATAGAGCAAAACTAAAAATAGATTCAAATTCAGCGTAAAAAAATACATAAGAAACATATGGTCTGACCCAAGATCCAGACCTTTCTTTTTTTGTAAACCTGTGTAATTAGACTTATGTTAATTTGATGCATTAAAGTATCGAATATTGACCTTAGTTGTTTCGCTTGCATGCGTATGTATGTTTGTTTGTACGTATGTGTTGTTGTGGCGTAGGCGGAAACGCATGGACGGCTAGCAGTTCAGATTTTGACCAGTACCTGATCATTGACTTGGGTCAGACCATGAATATCACATCCATCTCGACCCAGGGTCGAGCTCATCAGAACGAGTATGTAATGGAATACGGTATCAGTTATGGCACTAATGGTCGTGATTATGTGTCCTATAAGGACCCGGATGGAAACGTAAAGGTAAGTCAGGTCTATTAGGGCCTTTTCTATCTTGCACGAGCGTTTCAATTGCACAAGATGGAACTCCGAAACTTACATTGCTTGACTGAAATTTAATTATAAACTAACAAATTTTCTAATACTCACCTCCTAAGTAAGATAGGCAAACGTATCATGTGTAGTTTGTAGTTGCTTTTTTGAGAAGCGCTAAAGGTTTTTAAAGACGGTAAGTGCACGTGTTTCGCCTCACCTATAACTAATAAATAAGTCAAAATGAGTAACAATATATATATTGAAGTTCTACTCAAGGAAAATTCAATATTTGTAGTGATCCTTCTTCAGAAAAGGAAGGGCTTACTTATCAAAATATCTAGTACTCAAAATCAGTTGTTGGCAAACTGTTTGCTCACTTTTCAGGTAAGAGAAGGCCAGACCCAAGAAATTTTTTTTTACTGCCGCGCTTTTTCGCTAACGCTAAGGTTTTCCTGAGATGGGCTGGCTTTCCTCGACAGGGGTTCATTGTTAGACGGGATACTCAATGTGAATAAAAAGATACAAATGAATTTTGTTTTAAATTCTTATATTAGCGATTCATAAGTCTGGAATTTGGATTCTGTAACTTTTTTACGATTAAATACATCTAAACTTGTACTTGGGAAGTTGAAAATCAAAGATTTGATGGAATACATAATAAAAGCTCAGTTTTAAACTAAAAGTGTTATAATGTATTCATTTTTTAGTATTTTAAGACGACTTTTAAATTTCTTTTGATTGCAAGAATTCACAGATTTTTTTAAATTTTAATCCTCATTACTCGAACCGCTTAATAAAGGAAGCGTCCATGGCGGGTTGGACCTTCTTGGTGGCAGCAGGTACTGCCACAAGATTTTGACTCGACCCGCCGTGGCTGCCACGTGGCAGTAGTTTGTCGACCACTGATCTAAAAACTTAATTTTAATAAGAGAATTTATTTTCTTAAGTGTCTAAACATCAACTAGTGTATCAATGGCATGAGGTACTCATACTCACCCATTGGCTTCGATCCATATGATCTCTTTCTGCTTCGCTTTAACCTTCCTTAACTCTTACACCGAACATGGGGCTGGGCTTTGCAGGGGATTCTGCGTGGTCTCCAGAAGTTAGCAGTTACGATCAACACATCACGATGGATCTCGGAGGTCGATACGAAATTCGCAGCATGGCAACTCGAGGTCGTGCGCATACTAACGAATATGTAACAGAATACATTGTCCAGTATTCTGACGATGGTCAGGCTTGGATCACTTATGAGAGCCAAGACGGTGTAGATGAGGTATTAAACTGTAAAAATGTAATTTACAAGTGCTGGTCATTACTAATTTTTCAGTATTATTTAGTTTCACTGTTATTACTGCCTATTCACTCCAACTAAAAATTGAGCTATTTTTATGGCAATTTATGAATTCAAGAAAACTATGCTCAATATTGATTGTAACTAATTTTGAAAGATAAGTTATAGCGTACTTTAGAAAAACTACTTTAATTAAAAATTGTTTATTTAACAATAATTATTTAATTTGTTTTTTCTTTTCTTATACACAAAATCTGCCATTCTTATCGTGCATATTTATACTGCAGCATTTTTGTCTATGGTAGCAACATCTAACGCGTTTTAAAACTTACTTTACCGCCACTTAGTATCTAGAAACCCATTTTTTAGCATTGGCATTTTGTTAATCAAGGGCTCGGATTCTATAACCACCTATAAATTTTTCGCACTGAACGTAGTTTGCCTCTGTAGTTTTCAAACAAATTTCAAGTTTTAAATTTAGAAGAGCATATTCATTAAAAAAATTTAATTTCACTTTTTTTCCTGAACAAAAAAGTGATAGCTTTTTCCGTTTTTTGAAATAAACTGAAAAATACCTTTTTTGAGCCTTTAAAAAGTTACGAAGGTTGTATTTTGGACGAGCGGCTCGTTTCTTCTCACACATGTACCATCTCCACGCGTTCACGTCGGAACTGCAACTTTGCTCGAGACGATCATCGGTCAGAATTGAAGATATTAAAATATGAAATAATTATTCAAAGATAAATTTAAATTTTTCTGCAATTTAATTGTGTTATATTTAATGTATGTACACTTTGCATCAACTGTTTTTAATTGGAAATTAAATTATCTTTTTTCAAAATTTCATTTTAGAAACATACATGAAAAGTTAAGAAACATCAGTATGTTTGCAAACATCGAGATGATACAAAACAAAACAAGAAATACAATGCAATATAATAGATCGTCTCGAGCGTGCCAATACATGCATAACAAGAAACGGGCCGCGCGAACAAAATAAATCCTTTGTAACTTTTTTTTTGATGATTTGTTGTAAATCATTATTTTTGCAGAAAACAGATTCATATTTTTTTAAACAATTTTCCCGATGGAAGTTTGTTGTTGCTCAGAATTCGCTCGACTCCCCATGAGTTTGAAGATATGAATGCAGGATTTATGCAATGTCTTAGGTGAAAATCCAAAACTTTTCTTTAAACAAAAATGTTAATATTTTGTTTAATCTGCCACTCATAGAACATCATAAAGAATGTTTACTAAAGATTTTATAAAAAATCCCAATAATTGGCTGAATTACTGCGAGTTAAAGACAAGAAAGTCGAACAAACTTTGTTTCCTAAAAAACGTGGATTTTCAGTTTATGTCGAAAACTGAAAAAGCTACAAAGTTTTTTAAAGAGAAAAAGATGTGGAATTTAATTTTCGGGATCCGAGGATTGAATTTTGGAATATTGTTTTTATTACTTTAAAGTTTAAAGATGTTTTAAATAGGTTAATATTTAGCTAAATTCTGATTAAGAATGAATGCAGGATAAAAATATTCCAATTTGATTGTCCGACACTTTTCGATTTTTTTCAGTCCTTCAAACAATTGCAGGTGATTCTTATCAAATTTCTTTACTTATATTACAAATTTGTAGACATAATTGCTTTGAACTTTTACTGTAAAGTTATTACACCGAAAACTAGAATAGCATTATCATGGAGTCTTGGGGGACCCTTTTCTTAGCCGCGCGCGGTAGCTCGTACTTCCCGCGCGAAGTTACATTTTAAATAAAACCTAAAATAATAAACATTTTTCAACACACTGCAATATTTTTCAATATTTTAATAATTTTACGACTCCAACATTCAGTGTGGCGCGAGATTTAAATTTAAAGTACTACACTGTATAAGTAGACTGTAAAGGAAGAATTCTCTCTTCAAATATAATAATTGAAAACACCTTAGGAAAGTAATTACTCTACTGCCTAAATTTGGGCGATAAATTAGAAATATTATTTGTTACCAACATTAAGTAAAACAGAATAGTACTTTGCAGGATCACATCGCAAAATGGTGAACTTCCTCTCTCATTTACTCAAACCCGCTGTGACATGCCTAGTATTGTTTCCCCTTGGCATACAGTGTATTTCTCACAATAATCCTACTCAAGTTCAACAATTGTTTGTAAAGGTGTTTTCACACATATGTTTGCCGCCAGTGGACTTTTTCAGGGAGGCTGCCTGCCACTGCCAGCATGCAAATATATTAAAAGGTCTTGATGCTGACGACTGATCAGTTAAGATAGCTGGGCAATTAACATACATTAAAAATCTATTGAGAGACATGCATTAAAAATTGGAGCACAATTCATGCGTCTGACAGAACTGTTACCAAAAGTTAGCATAAATTACTATAAATATTTAATTTATGTAAATTGGCAGAAATTTGGGAATATTTGACATTTAGGGTAATCTACCGATAACTTGTGATAACTGATTAAAGTTCAGCTGGACGCATGTGCAATAGCTGAAGTTGCTGAACTTCGTCGCCCATTTGACGTTCTAATGAAAGATGAACTCAAATTTTTAAACTTTTAAATCACTCTGTCGGTTTCAAATGTCGACCTTTCATATAGGAGTTTGTAGAAAAAATGTTAACTCAGAATTTGTAAAATTAACAATCGAAAGTTAACGAATTTTAAATGTTAAAAAATGGTTTTCTACATTAGGATGGTCCAAATATGCGTTTGAAATTTTTTTTTGGATTGCCGTGCCCCCCACATTTCCTCAATTTATTTGAATCTGCACACAAAAATGTGTTCTTTTTTTAATAATGTTTAAAGGTCCTACCTGCCCTCTCTGTGACCTTTTTCTATTGTTCAGTGCTGGTCTGGATCTCGAAGCGCCATGAATCTCAGCCGGTGCCTTTTGCGTTATGTTACAGGGGTACATTTAAATGGAATAGTGTATGAACTCTGTTGCGCCCTACCATGGAGGTCGAGGCGGAGGCGGTTTGCCGTGTAGCAACTGCAATGCACAGTAATGTACGTGACTTAAAGAAAAAAGGGACGTTCGTTTTATACTATTTATAATAAATATGTTTATACTAAATTAAATATGTATGGAGAGTGATTGACAGCGAAATAATGCGGGCTTCTTTTTTATGATTTACAGAAATTAAACTAGTTGCGTGCTTTTGTAGGCACTTAATCTTTTTAATAAAAAATTCATTTGTTTCGTTAAAAGATCAAATATTTCTTTCAAAATTTTTTTTATTTCTTTATAAACTGAGTTATTTAACTGAAAATGAAGTTATTTTATTTTTTGCTGTATATTTATGTCTTTTTATTTAAAATTCATCTATTTTGTTCAAAATTGGTCTCTTTGGTAAAAAATTTAATTTTTTTGGTTGAAAATTCATTTATTTGGTCGAAAATTACTTTTTTTTTTAAAGTAGAAATAAATTTTTTAAACCAAAAATTGAACAAAATTAAATTTTTTCGTGCATGAACTCTGTTTCACACCGCAGTGGAGGTCGAGTCGAAGGCGCGTTTATTTGTACTTGGTGATCCCCAGTAGGCCTAGTCCATTTTTGAATAAAGCATACATTTTTTGTGATACAGAAATTAAAAACTATTTCCAACTTAATATGCAAAATTCGCCTGACATGCAGTTAATTTAGATAGAAATACAACTGCGTCCTAGTAAATTTTATAAAAAGTTCTTCTACTGAACCATACATACTGCTCCATACATATTCTAGCAAATAGTCATTAGTTCTCGAAACAAAAGAAAGTAAATTTTGAACGAAATAGTTGAATTTTCAACATAAAAAATGAATTTTCTGCCAAAAAGATTAAGTGGCTATAAAAAAAGTATGCAAATATTTGAAAATTTCTGTAAATTATAAAAAAAGAAATTCGCATGTTTCTTTGACAATTAGACTCCATACGTATTTAATTTAGTATAAATAGTATAGCATTTCTTTAAGTAACGCACATGGTAGGGTGCAACAGAGTTCGCACACTATTCCATTTCAGTGTACCCCTGCAACATAATGCAGAAGACGCCGGTTGAGAGGCACAGCGCTTTGTGACCATATCTGCGATGAACAATAGAAAAAGGTCCCCGAGAGGGCAGATAGGCTGTCCTGAAAGTGAGGTATCAGGTTATGTTGTTCTTGTGTATACTCTCTGCGATGCCTGTAGTTGACCAGAGCGCCACACCATGGAGACAGGACGCATCTGATTGCCCAATCAAGTATTGTTTAAAAAACCCGGAGGACGGAAAGCCAAATCGGATTGGTTATAAACGTTATAAACGTTATAAACGTTGTCCTTATTGATGTTATTAGGGTGCTTTAAGATTTCGATTGCTTACCTATGTTTTCTTGGAAAAATGTTGTGTGTATATCAAGTATATGATGTTCAGCTAGTGCTGATTGCGTGAAATGTTTAAGCCTGACTTTACTGTCATGTTCCTTTATACGTTGGCTCACCGCTCTCCTGGTTTCTCCAATATAGACTTTGCCACAAGAACAAGGGATTTTATGTACTCCTGGAGCACTGAGAGATGCCTTTTTGTCTTTAGGGTTGTTTCGAAGTTTTCCTATTTTCGCATATGGAAAGTGTTGATTTGTTTACATCTTTTCTTACACGCATCTGTTTATACTTCGTTCTCCGAAACACATGATTCGCAAAATTTAGTGAATTTTCTTAGTGAAAAAGGAAAACTTCTTTTAATGATTAATTGAACGTGATGAAGACAAAGCCGAAGTCATTAATATTATATTAAAATTAAATGAATATTTTTATATCGAAAGGTGCTCTTTACACGTAAATCTTATCATTACATGTTCTTTTAAACTCTTCGTCTTTACGTTCTGAACTAAAAGTACTATAAAATAATAAATATTTTAACGACACGTTGATAACACAAATATCAGCCTATTTACCTGCATTTTTAATATGATACCCACAAATTTATAAAAAGTAAGCCGACATTGCTGATTTTAACCAACTTTTAAATTAATATTATAATTTTCTAGCGTTGATTTTATTCATTGTTAACAATAAGTGAAACGAGCAATTTTATCAAACAACTGCATCTGTAAGAAGTGCACAAGTCTACCGAATGAATATGATTTGTTAATTATTAACAGAAAAACGATAAGTTGATTATTGGATTTCAAATTGATTCATTCCCTTGATCGACGCGTTGAGTGCACACCCCCTCTCTACTGCCTACTTGGCCGAGGCGGGCCGAGCGCAGAGGCAGTTCTGCAATCCGGTGCCTCAATTTTTCACTCATAGTGTTTTTTGGTACCCTGTAAAACAGAGTTACTATGTTAAAATTAAATAACTAATTTCTTATTTGTAATCCATGGCTAATTCTAAACAAAAAATGTTTGGATCAACTCAATACACCTACTATTGATGATTCTGCATGAAATGTACAAAAACGTCTTTTTCTTCTATAGGATTACGTGTTAAACTTGATAGAGCTGACGAGACCCCTAAATATCATTTAAAAAATAGCACAATTTTTGTGTGGGTCCGAACAAATTTGTGAGCGAGGGGATACACGAAAATTTGAGATAAATTTTTTGTACCCCTCTAATCTACTTACTAACAAGACGAGTGCGTGTAACTGGATTAACGGATTTTAATCATTTTCTGTGAGAAAAGAGGGCCTAATATGAGATGCAAAACACCAAAGCCGTTTGCCCAGATAAAAAGTGGTTCACGAGAAAAAAGGGTTGAAAGAAGTCCACGTGGAATGACCATCGGTCGAATTGTGGAGCTATCGAGACAGCCGGGACGGAGTAATGATCTAGGTTCTAGGCTAGAGAGTCTGCCGTCAAGCGTCCGCGTCCTCGCACTTTTTTCCACATAATGTTACCATGAATATTTATAATTATTATATTATAAAAATAATAATAAATATTTTTAAAAAATATATTTTAAAACTCGAAAATTTTTTAGTTCTTACACAAAACTTTTTGTTAACAATAATTTGATTTTGACAGTACGTAATAAATTAACTTTAAGCAATAGACATTATTTTGCAATCTTTCTATGTTTTAACAGAGAAAAATTAATTTAGAAAAAATTATATGTTTGAAAAATAACTTCCTCATAACTAAAAATATAAAAGCGGGAGCATATATCTCTTGAAAATATTTAATTTCAAATTTATGTCAACGAGAACATACGTGTTTATCAATTTTTGGCTGCTAAAAATGTAGAAACATCAAGCGATGTTTTTATACACATTTTCAACAATAAAGTAATATTTTCTAGACCTAGTATCGTATTCTTTATTGCAAGTATCAACACTTGTAACCCAACTCCCGCTGTCATATTTTTAGGTATTTTCAATTTAAATTTCAAGCATATAATTTATTTTAATTAATGTTTCGCTGCTTGAATGTAAAGATATTGTAAAATAATAATGTTTATTGCTTAAAAATAATTTATTATGCGATACAAACATCAAATTATTGATAAAAAAATTTCGTGTCAGAAATAATAATTTTTCGATTTTTAAAATATAATAATGATGAGATATTAATCAAAGAATAATGCTTCCAAATTTAAAACTGCATACCTACAAGATATCATATACTTTTCACAGATTTAATAAAACTCACTGATGAGGGCCACCACTGTGTGCCGAAAAGTTTGAAACAACTTAATTAATTTCAATTCACCTGACCCTAAAGCCAACAACTTACATCAACAATTTCTACAAAATTTTAAAATACATTTTTAAAATATTTATTATTTTTGTAATATGTATAATAATTATATATATTCACATAAATCATTATTCTTTCACGGTTGGCTCTACAGCTCCACAATTCGACCGATCGTCATTCCGCGCTGATTTATTTTAACTTTTTTTCCTGTAAATCGCTTTCTATGTAGGCAAACTGTTTTGGGGTTTTCCATCTCATATTAAGCCCTCTTCGCGCACAAAAAAATAATTAAAATTCGTGACTCCAGTTACACGTACTCCCCTTGTAACTGGTTGTTGTATATTAAGATAAGTTGGCATTGCTTTTTTTCTTCCGAATATGCTGTACAACTCTATGTAGTTCGTTTATAGCAAAAATAAAATGATTTGAGGCAATGTCCTAGCGGGATAAGTGCGTTAAAAATTTACCCCGAAGGAAACAATATCTGTAATAATACTTGTACTTAACCCACTTATTCGTTTCACATAATAAAATGTTTTCTTTCAAGTTTAAATCATAAAAATATGTTCAAAATTACATATTATCACTTTCTTTTAGGAGTCAAAAACACTCCCTTAAGTTTCATGAAAAAATGCCTTCTGTCTCCGCATTGTAGATATGTAAATTATCAGAAAAATTATTTAAAGCAAGTCTATTGGAATAACTCTCATATGAGCAAAATATGATAAATATTTGCATTTTCCTACTGTTTTAAACACATTATAGGGGGTGCCATCCGCCGGTGCTCTCATCCTATCAATCTTTTTTTTTCAAGAAATAGTATTTTGGAATTTAGTATTTTTGAAATTAGTGATCACTTAACCAATCCAAATGATTATGTTTTAGGTATTGCAAGTTTAGATACAATATTTGATTATATTACATCTACTTTTAGCTTTTATTTTTTCGCACTCCGAAATTCATTTAGATTGTACTCTTATCATTTCTACTACTAATCTTTTAATTACACGAACTTATTGTTTGCTTTATATGACTATGCGCCACTATCTAGGATACAGTTTACACAGCACATAAAATGAATATACTGTGTTAGTTTAAAAAATTACTTTTAAATTTAAAATCGCATATCCCATTCTATGTAGAGATCATCAAGGAAGAGTTAAGTCAATACTTAGTAATTTTAGAAGAATGAAGATTAATTCTTTCAAATTTTTTGTTGACGCCGAAGATTAAAGATTAAAAGAAATTCCACCTTTATTAACAAGAGCTATTGCATGACTTTTTCTATGCATGTACTGACATTTGGTGTACAAGCAGGGATGTTCCTTTAACATTAGAGCATCACAGGTTAACCCTTACACTGTTCGCCGCGAGAACGACTACGAAGTCACTGTGAGGGTTCAACACAGTGCTATTTGGGCGTTGAAGTACTGTTTTATTTTTTCTGAAGCTAACCAACTGCAGATCATATTTTGTCATATTTTCTACGTACAGCCCGAAACCTAAGCTAAATATCTTGAATATGACACCAACAACTATTGCTGACCTTGACGATCAGCTTAACGCAGTTAAGGCCGTTTATCGGAATGGAGTTTGCCGGTCTCAATTTTCCTGGCGAAAGTTTGAATAGTTTTGTGTAACTTTTGGATACGTCATCAAAATATTATTCTCTTCCTGAAATGAGCTGGTTTTTTGTCAATCTTTATATCTTGTTTAATATCTGGAAACAAAGGTATAATAGCAGTATCGCTCAGTGTTAGCTGTCGCCGGGTTTCGCTGCGTGGCCTGCGTATCTGAATGGAGGCTAGCTTTCTACAGGATCGATGTTTCCCTCGAAAGGTATCAACAACGTGTCAAAACTGCAGCTGGGGGCGTCATTTACGCTACCCAAATTTATATCAGTGGCGTTATTAGACACATGAGACAAACATAATTCAAAACTGGGTGACAGGTAGAAGCAGGGATCTGAAATATTGGGATGAATAACGCAATGTATAATAGTTTATTCAAATTAATGTATGTTACTGACAAATTACCTAAAAATAGATTTAAAACAAATGTCAATAAACCTAGAACTAAGCCTACACTCTTAGAGGACCTAGAGGAATAATAAACAGTGTTGATGTTAACCTGTGGGATTGCATCACCTGTCCTTCTGTGCCCCGCAGATGGTGAACGACGTGGAAGACATGGAGATAATTGATATGGTACTAATAAATTCGCATAAAAAATATCTACAAGTTTGGATGCAATGAAAGTCTGAACTGTTTAAAGAAAAATAAAATTATGTAAAAAATGTTTCTGAAATTTTTTGTTAAACTTAATCGACAGAGATTTTCTTTTTTACAAAAAGGAACAACGATGTCTACAGGCCCATTTAACTTTTCAAACTTGGTAATGTTTAGACCATCCTACTGTTGAAGCAGCATTGAAATCACAAAAGAGATCGTTTGAAAAATCTGTAGAAAATCACCAAAATTCATTTTTATTTATAAAAATGAGATTTTTAATGATCGAAAAAACTAAACAGTTTTATTTTTCGACCCACCTAACTTTTTCTAACATATTGTTAGGTAGTTGAATGGGTATCAGTGTCTCTTTCTGAATTAGCTTCTTGATGTTACTCCTCTCTCTCTCGGTATCGAAACCGCTGGAGGAGTCATGACTGCTCTCATCAAGAGAAACA
>JAAAKG020154542.1:0-30631 GCA_010014905.2 Druon quercuslanigerum | reverse complement strand
AGCGATGGTAGCTGTTTCTGCCGATCATGGGAACGAATCAGTCCCACAGCGCGGAGCGAAAAGCTACTACAATTTTTCGTAATAATAAGTTCTGAAACTAGACGACTATTAGGTCCCATATTTTTTTCCGTGTACCATTTATTTTATTTTGATTCCTCAATCATCCCCCATCTCTGTATTAACTTACTTTCTCTCTCCTTTTTTCCAATTCTTCATAGTTTACTTTAGTCCCGTCTTTATTCCCTCCTTTCTTCTTCCAATCTCGTTAATTCTATCGGCCTCCCTCTCCTCTCTTCTACCTCCATCAAACACTTCCTCGCTAACTCTCCTCCCTTTCCCTCTCGCAGCTTCGTCTTAAATTTGCATGCCCTCTTTTCCGCTCTAATACATAATTTATCCCATTGCGCTTCTTCTCTCACCATATATTCTGGCGTCCTCCAGTCTACCCCCAGTGTCCACCTCATATACCTTCATTTTCCAATTCCTCATATCTGCTTCATTACCCCTGCTGCTTTTTTATCCTTTCTCTTATATGAGCTCTGATCTATATTCTCTTTCACTACTTCTAACTTTATTCCCTTCCATCTCCCCGTCAATTCTTTCTGTCTTCTCCCCCCTGTTCTAAACCTCTTTATCTTTGTCATTTCTAGATTAAAATTTAGCTTTTTCTCATCTAAGTATTTCTCTAATCCTGTATTTAAGCCCGCCATCATTTCTTCATTCTTTGCCATAAACACTGTGCCGTCTGTGCATGCCAGTGGATATATCTTTTCCTGCCCTACCCTAACTCCTTTCCAACCTTTCCTTCTCATTTCTTCTTCCAAGTCTGATACTAATATATTAAATAAAAGTGGACTCAAAGGACATCCTAATTTTTCTCTCTACTCCTATCAAATCCAAAAAATATTTTTTCTATTCTACCTTCCATAACTCTTCTTCCGTCGTAGCCTACTCCGCCTCTTCCTCAAACCTTTCATTCTCTTCCTCTTTCTTTTGATCACACAAATTAGTATACTCTTTCTTTTCTCTCCTATATTCTTCCCCGTTACTTTTTTATTTCCTCCACTTTCTTAATTCCATTCTGACCTCCTTTTTATCTTTAAAATCCTTATCCCATCCACTTCTATTCCCCCCTTTACTATCTTCATTTTTGCTTGTGCACTCTAATCCTTTTTTTTTTAATTTCTCCTATCATTTTTTCCATCTCCTTGTTCACATTTCCCTCTTCCATTTAAATATTTCGGACCTTTTCTCTAAACTGTTCTGTGCCTTGCCTTGACTAATCTCCGTTTCTTACAGTTGTTTTCTTCGCTCCCTTTTTATTCATATTGCTTTTAATTTTTCCTCCCTCTAATGTCGCTATTAAAGGAAAGTGATCCAAATCAATATAAACAACTACCTCTAGTTTCTTCACCTCTCTTACCTCATCATCTACTATCACACAATCAATTACGGTTCCCGTTTCTCTTCCTGAGCGTTTATATTCTACTTCCTTATCTCCCTCTATATTTCCGTTTAAGGTAAACCATCCCAGTACCTTCAAGCTCTTTAAAAACTTATTTCGTCCCCACCTATTATAAGTCTAATCTTTTCTTCATTTTCTTTCGTCATTTCTTTTAAGTCCTCTGCTTTCTCTTGCATGTCTCCGTTCACATAAACCCCTACTATCTTCCACTTCTCTCCTCTCATCTTTACCTCTTCAACTATTAATCCTTCTTTTTGTTCTTTTCTCTCTTTCTTATCTTTCCCTGTTATACATTAATTTCTCACTCCCACTACCATTCCTCTCATTGCTCTCCCTTTTTATTCTTCCTCTTTATATTTTGAACTTGCCATTTGTAACCTCTTGGTAATCTTCCCCTTACTCTTTCCCATTCCTTTCCATTAGCCACATCTCCGTCATTATTGCAACATCCCATTGTGTCAAATTTCTCATAAATTCCCTATCCTTTCGCTTCAATCCCGCTATATTCCTGTAACATATCCTCCATTCTTTCTTATTGTTCTATCTCCCGTCCCATCATCTCCTAGTTTCCCTGCGCCTCATTTCTTACTAACTCTTCCCTTTCTTCATCCCAATCGTACCATACTCCGTCTGTAAGTGTTCTCCCATATTTAACCCATGTTCTTATTCCCTTATTCTTCTTTCCCTCTTATGTTCCCATTTCTTTAGTTTCACCAGTAACATTCTCTCCCCTCTTCGCCCTTCCCTTCCTACTCTTCGTACTTCCTATATCTCTACCTTAGCATCAATCTTTTTTAGCTATCTCTTTCTTTTCTGTGCTTAGTTCTATTTTTCACAGTCTTTCCTTCTCCGTATTCTCACTCTCGCCCCCACCAAAATCCCGGTTCGAGCTTTCTATTTTCTTTATCTTACCTTGCATCTCCCCTACCTTTTTATTATTATCTTCCTGCATCTCTAATTTGTATTCCCATGACTGCATCCTATTTTCTAACTGTTCCTTGACTTCTTCCCATTTCTTTGTTTCTTTCTTAAGTTTTCTTTCCTAAGCCATTTCCCGCCTAATTTCTTTCCTCGATTCCTCTCCCCTTTTCTCCTGCTTTTCTTTATAAATCCCCATTACTTCTATCATTACTTCGCGAATTCATTTCAGGCTTTCCTCTTTTTATTTGATCTTCAGTTTCAGCCCCGTTTCCTTCAGCCCCCTTACTTTTCTCATCCTTCTCTACAAAACAGCTTTTCCGGCAGCGATCTAAACATTTTTGGATATTTCAAGCTCGAACGTAAATCCTTTTGATAAAACCCTTAATCGAACCCACGCTTTTTGCTCTTAAGCTCTACTTTCCTACAGTTTTCCTGTACTTCCCCGTTGCCTTCCTTTCTTTGATCACCCCTTACAGTGTACTAAACACATCCTCTTCTAAATCCGTTTTTCCGTGATGTTACTCGCTTTGCTATACCTGTCTCTATCTATCGTCCAGTTCTGCTACCTGTCTTGCCTTTCTCCGTCGCTACCCAACCCTGCTACTACTAACCCGATCAAACCCAGTCCTCCCACCCTGTCACAAATCTCAAACCAACCTAACCTCAGCTTCCACACCAATCTTTCTCAATCCTCAAAAATATCTCCATCCCCTTTTCAATCTCACAATACTTCAATAAATCTCTCACATCCACACCCTTCTACGTACTTCCATAATCCACTCACCTCAAATTTTACCACAAATATCAGAAAAACTCAGCATCAACAATTACCACTACCTTACACTTTCATGCCGGAAACGGAAGTCCAACTTTAAACAAGTTAATTTTCTAGAAAATAATTAAAATTTTTAACCGAAAAGGATGACTAATAAAATTGTTGATTTCTTAACCACGCAGTTGGATTTTTTTAACATGTCTACTAAAAAAGGATGATTTTTTAAAACAAAAAGAAAAATTTGCAAAAAAAGTTAAATTTTTAACTAAAGAAGATTTTAGTTGACTTTTCAAAATCACAAAATGAATTTTAAACTAGTTAATTTTCTACAAAATAGTGGAATTTTCAACTGAAAAGGATGAATTTTTAATCAAATTGTAGAATTTTTAACCACACATTTGGATTTCTTTATTTTGGATATTTCTACTAAAACAGTTGAATTTTCAAATCACTTTTTGCTTTAAAACCACTTTTGAAAATTAAAAAATCATTTTAGTCATTTTCCTTACAAGAAGTTAAAAGAGTTTTAAATGTTTCAGATTTGTTCGTTTGTACCTTCAAGAAATTTTCAAGAGCCTTGAAAGTTTCAAAAAATTAACAAATTTTATAGGGAATTAAAGAATTCTTTAGAAGTTCGGAATATATATTAAATTATTTCAGAGGACCTGTAAGATCTGCATATATTTTAGAATATTCAAAGAAATTTTATGATATTTTCAAAGATTTTTATGATCTTAAAAGCTGTCAAGGTATATTATTTAAAATTTTCAGGATTAGGGAAAATAATACGAAACTTCATAAAATTTAAAAGGACTTTATAATAATATTTAAATGTATTTTAAAGAATTCATTCACAAGAAGTGAGGGATCGCATGCATATTTTAAAAAAATCAGTTTCTATTTAATTCGGATTGACGTGTTTTAAACTCATTTTGAATTCTTTAATATTTCATCAAATTCTTTTAAATTCCCTCCTAATCCATAAAAATTTTTCTGGGATTCTGCTTTTCGATAACATCGCATTAAAAATACAATACGTCGAATTCTTTCGATCCAAAGCTTTTTTAGGAGTCATGAATCGAAAGTAAATTCCGGTTTTTAACCTTGCCTGGATAATCTTTCGCCTTATCGCTCCATTTTTATTCGAGATGTAGCAAGAATTACGATGCCAGCGCTGTCTATCGTCGTTTAACTTCATTAAATTGGAGAGCAATGTGGATTCCCATCTGTCAGTTGCTTTTTGTGCTTTTTGCTCAACGGTATTAAATAAGTTCTAATTCGTCTAAAATAGTTTAATTTATTTCGGAGGAGAGATATCAGTAAGAACAGTTATTGTTCGTATTTTCTGTTGCTGATTCTACATGTTTGACCAAAATTTGCTTTCTTCAGCGTGAACCAGTAGACGAGATCAGAATTATTCTCATAATCGCGGTGAAACTTTTGCCGAAATATATTAAATTTTTAACTGTTGCAAGTCTTACCTGCAACAGTTTTTAACTTTTGTTTTTTCTGTGTCGTTTTAAATCTAGTGTCCCGATTTATAGCTCGAGTTCACTCATATTTTGCCGTTTTCCCATTGCTGCTAAGGACGCCGTAGCAGACGACAGCTTTTATTCAATTGTAGGATAAAGTTTCGCCAAATAGCATGTAAACTTTAAAAGCCGGAAATTTTGCGTGTAACAAATTTTAACTTTAGTTTTTTCTGTGCATGCTAGTTCAAATTTTATTTGATTAATTTTCAGTTTGAAACCGCAAATGTTCTAGAAGTACAGTCGCGGAATATATTATAGAGAAAATATTTGTTTAGAGTGAATTATGCGATACTTTGAGGAAATTATTGTAAAGAAATTGAAAACTGATTTTCGCAAAAAAAATCAAAATATATTTTATGAAAATTGTTTGTTCAATTAAGGATTCAAGAAGAAAGAGACTGTGACGTTTAATAGGGCCCGAAAAGTTCTATCGACAAAGTAATTTTCTTCTTATAATAAAAGAACTTACTCATTTGTACGTAAAGCTCAATAGACACAGGGAGCATGTTGACATGAAAATTTTCACGTATAAAAAGTTATACTAAAATACATTTTACTTTTTCATAATAACATAAATTATTTATGGTAAAAAATAGAAAATTAAATTTTTATAACAAACCAAATTCACTACATCTCTCCAGTATAAAATAAAGCCAATAATTTACGAGCAAATTGACAACTTAAAAATTTGTTATCATATTGCTTAAGCACTGAAAGGTTGTTTATTACTGCCATTATTCTATGGAATAATATATTTGTTAATTGCATACAACTTATATAATAATTAAGACTATTGTTATTCATCATATTTAATTAATTAAAATTTATATACTCATATGTATGTAATAACGAATAATTCACAAGTTATTTTAGAAATAATATTTCTTTAAATTTATAAAATAAAAAAATCATTTAATTAAAATTATATGCACAATTTTTTAAATAATTTACCTACACATAAATGATGAGAAATCCATTACTCCTTTAACAGAAAAAAATAAGAAGAAGATCCTTTTCAGAGGGTACAGAAATCATTCTGTGGTGCCTCCTAGTAATTTTATACAAATATTTTGTAACATTCATTACATATAAATAATATTTAAAAAATTAGTATTTGGTCCGTTCGTTTTTATTTAAAAAAATGAATAGCCACGCTCAAGACTACTAGTATCTTAATAAATAATGTAATTCATTTTTTTTCAAAAGATATATCCCTAATTTTAATAAGTTTAATCAAATAATAGATTTAATGTTTTCACGATGATTCATTATGATAAAAGAGATATTTCGGGTTTTCTATCGTGTACAAAACTACGAATTTTGGCCGACGTTTCGTGAACATTGCAGTTCACTTCTTCAGGGCTGACATGAAGTTTACAGAAAACCCACCCATAAAAATGGGTAAAGCATTAAGAAAATACACACAAGAAAACAATTCAAAACAACAGAGAAAAAAACGACCACCGCCCTACCCTACATCAAAGGTGTCACAGAACAAATAGGAAGAATTCTCAACAAACACACCATCCAAATCATATTTAAACCACCTGCGAAAATAGGACAACTTCTAAACAACCCTAAAGACAAAAAGGCACCTCTCAGTGATCCAGGAGTATATAAAATCCCTTGTTCTTGTGGCAAAGTCTATATTGGAGAAACCGAGAGAGCGGTGAGCCAACGTATAAAGGAACATGAGAGTAAAGTCAGACTAAAACATTTCGCGCAATCAGCAATAGCTGAGCATCAGATCGAAACAGGACATAACATTTTATTTGATAAAACAACCGTTATAGCGAAAACACAATATTTTTCCAAGAAAACATAGAGAAGCAATCGAAATCTTAATGCGAACTAATAACTTCAACAGGGACAACGGTTAGAACACCAATCCGATATGGCTTTCCATCCTCCCGGATTAAAAAAAAAAAGACTTGATTGGCCAATCAGGTTCCTCCTGTCTCCGTGGTGGGACGCTCTAGCCAATCAAAGGCATCGTAGAGAGTATACATAAGAACAACATAACCTGATACCTCAGTTTCAGGGCAGCCTTGAAGAAGTGAACTGCAATGTTCACGAAACGTCGGCAAAATTCGCAGTTTTGTACACGATTGAAACCCGAAATATCTCTTATCAATTTTAATCAAATTTTGATAGAATTACATAAGTTTACGAGTCAGCTAACCATGAAAGAGCAAGAGTTCAGTCAAATTTCAGTACTTTTCTAAAATCTAGGAGCGAAAGAAATAACAAGAGCAAAACTTTGATGGCAATCTAATGATTAGTTTGTTTCTGAGAGAATTTGAAAGTGATGGTTTGTCAATATTTGCGAGGAATTGAGAAGCTGGAATATCGCGTCACGATAAAATGCCTTCAATTTAATGGTAAAACATCCTACAGAAATAAAAGCGTAACTAGATTCAGTCTATGGGGATGCTTCTCCATCGCAGGCTGTATAAGTTGTAAAATTTATGTATCGATATGATGGAAGTTGCAGATGACTTGAAAATGGGATCATCGTTCCAATATAAAAGGAAAGGGGATTGAAAGCAACTGCAATAACTACAGAGACATAAGCTTGATAAGTTTCGTAAACAAAATATATCCTCAAATACTTATTAATAGGGTAATCAAAATAACAAAAGAAAAGAGGTAAAAAGTCCAATGTGTATTTATGCCAGGAAGATCATGTGCGGATTAGGTATTTACCTTGAGATAAAATGGGAGAAAAAAGTTTCCGGGAAAGCAGAAAAGTTTTATGTGCATTCGTTGGACTAGAAAAGGGGTTTGATAAGGTGGATAGAAGTAAACCTGAAAAAGGAACTGAGTGACTGTTCCAAAATTAGGCAAAGTGTTAGACAAGGACACGCTATGTCCTCTTGGCTGAGCCATTAGCCATTAGCGGTAAAACGCTAATAAAGACTTCTCTTCCTCCCCCCTCTCTGAATCAAATTCCTGCTAGCTAAGTATTTTTAATAATTAGTTAGTACTTTTCACTTTTTGTGTTTCGTCCACTGACTTGACACGCTCGGCAGTATAGTGGTAGTTAATAAGGATTTTAGAAATTTTATTTTAAAGCCTTTTTAATTCGAAATAAATATTCACTTAATTTGCCCAATTTAATATATGCGTCTTTAAGTTATCTTAACCGTTTTGACAACTCTCGAGTAACATGACAGCAAAGACACATCTTAGGAGGCAAGATTCAACTATCCCGCAGAAAAATCAAACAATAAATAATTTTTGATTAGGTTTTACGCACGCAACTTATCTTTGACTACATTTAATTGATTCTGAAGTGTTTCATGGAAACCAGTCACTAATTGATCCATATATCCAATACGGGTAGCAAAATTGATTTGCAGTGTAATATTTTCGTATTTTTCCGTTATTATTACGTTATACGTAACTTAATACCGACCATAGGTATATGGTATTCGTATAAGATTCTCCGTTCTGTAAATTTTTTTTAGCACTCCAACAAGACTTATGCAATTTTTCATGTGAAGAGAACATATTTTTCTTCTTTCAAAATGATTTTTAGAAGAATTTTCGTATTGTGGGGAGAGGTGGCTTATAGTATTTTATTATAAGCCAAAAGAAAAACTTTTCTTTTATAATCATTCCATTTACGAGATCAAAATGCCGTTCACAACGTTTAAAAAGTAGCAAATATATCAGATTATAAGTTGTAATATTACTTACTAATGCATCGAGAATAAATCTGCTCTGTGTTTCCGAGTGACAATAAGCAGATTCTTTAACGTTGCTATGAATTTCTTCTTTTATGAGTAAGCGCCTTAACCCCATTTTGTAAAGTCAGTAACACTTTAATGGGTGATAAATGTGGGTTTCTGAATGAAATCTATGTTTGTCCTTAATTGTGCGTAAGGCGATCAGGTAGAGATTATAAGTATATTTAAAGCAAGAATGCCTAATTTAAATTCCTTCTTGAACTTAATTGTAAAAAAACAAAACAAAAAAAGAGACTCTTAGCCCCATTTTTAAGTACCAGAAAATTTTGTTCGATACTTGTTTTACTGAGTAGATCATCAATATATATTTTTTTAAATAATAATATTTAAGTCTTCTGAAGCTGACTTTAAACCACAAAAATACTATTCTTTGTTATTTTCCAAATTTTTTTTCCCCAATTGCTATCTCTCGACGTGCTTTACTGATAAGGGAAGTACCACCCTCGTGGATCGCACATTTTTATGAGACTCAATTAAGTAAAAATATGCAAAAATCGATTAGGTACGTGTTTGTCTTAGCTGTCATGGAGCAATTGTTTATGAGATATTAGCAGTTAGCAAACATTGTAAATAAATACAACATTTCTACCATTTTTATTCTTTAAACATTATTATTTTACGTAAAATTATTGTTAGACACATGATAAGTAATTTCTAGACAAAGCGAACTAACACCAAACAATATAATAGTCTGGATAAATAGTATTTGTTAATAATAAATATAAACACTTTTTATAAGGAAAAATGTGCCTAATAATATTTTTCAGTGAAAAAACGATGATTTCAGGTTGAAATCCTGGTTGAATTGAACTAAAAATCATGAACCAGAAGTCTATTATTACTTTTTTTTTAAACTGCATTTATGAAGAGAAATTGCTAAATTATGTATTTTTTAATAATAATTGTTTATAAAAATGACAGGTATTGTTCAGTGTTAATTTTTATAAACTGGCAACTATTCAGCATGTGTCTATGAAACAACACAAATTTGCTGTTTTAGACTTAACAAGGTCTTAAATATTATTATTAAAAAAAGAGTTTAATCGATGATCTCCTTTAGGTTAAAAAACAATATCTAATTTTTTTAAATAAACGATAAAAAATTCACAAGTTGTATTTTTTGAATTTTCCTAAAACTTAATTATTATGCGTAAGTTTGTATAAAGAAATTTCTTGTAATACCAATAGATACCAAGATAAAAACTCTAGAAAAAAAGCCCTAGATTTTCAATTGTTAATAACTTTTAAATGATTAAAATGTTTGCAAAATCGCTTGGCAACTGCTTTGTACCCTAAACACTCAAAGTAACAAAATTGAGTATAATCGATTACTTGAGTTTTGCCTTTGACATGGAACGCCCCTGATGCGAAAATTTTCACTCTAATTTAACAGTATTGTGTTTGCTTTCAGGTAATGCACGAAATTCGTAATGAGGACTGCCACACATTTCATGCTTCTTGCAATGTTTCTGGCTGTAGGAAAGTGCAGTGATATCACACCAGCTGTATTTGGGCATGTGTTGGATGGACTACCAGCTGCTTTTGGTGACTTCAATTCTGATGAACTCACTGATGTTTTTGTACTACGAAAGGATGGAAAAACGGTAGAAATCATGTTGGCTGCAGACCAAGAACCACTTTTGCGACCAGCACAAAATCTTAGCTGCCCTTTCCATGATCCAGTTACGAGTGTTGTTCCTGGCGACTTTGACGGGGACGTATTCATGGACGTGTTAGTGACAACCCTTAACAAGGAAGATCGTTTGACTTATGTACACATACTGTGGGGTAGTAATGGCCTTTTCAATTGTAGTGATGAGTCTCATCCTATAATAAAAATGCAAGGGCAACCATTGGCGATTGATTACAATCATGATATGATAATTGATCTTTTTGGTTTAGACTCTGAAAATAATAGAATGTTTTGGATATTCAATTGCAATAGAACAACTCCTACCACGATCAAAATGAACGTTCCAGCAGGTCACGAACCTTCTATAAGGAAACCCCATTCTAATGCATTCCTTGATTTCAATGGTGATTTTATTCCAGATCTCCTTGTAACTACCGAGCATCACTTCGAAGTTTGGTTTGGAAAAGACAGTGAAGGTTTTTGCCATTCTGGTGATATACACTTACCTTATAATTTTACGAAAAGCGAAGGTTCAACATTCCCTTGCCACATAGGGCAATCTTTATACGTAGATGTGGAATCAACTGGGAAAATCGATCTCGTTTTACCTTTGTGCTTTGATATTCTTTGTAAGAATAGTACTATTATGATATATTCGGGCGATTGGCATGATTTGCAAGTCAATTTCAAGGACAATAATAATGACATGTGGGGGTTCATTCCTGACGGTGGCTATAAATATACAGAAACCATAACACTTCGCGGAGGAGATTTTAACATGGATGGATATCCGGATTTGCTTGCGACTTTACGTTCAAGTACAGCATCGCAAATTCGTACATTTTTATTATTAAACGTTCCTTGCAATAACTGTGGGATGTTCAAACGCACATTCGAAGTTCATTGGAATGCACTAGATCTGATTTACAATAAAAGCGTAATGGCTGTATTTTACGATTTTTATCAAGACGGTGTACTGGATGTAATACTAGTAACTTACGACGATGTAAAAAAAGAATACCGCACGGAAGCTTTTAAAAATAGTCTTGACTATGATGCTAATTTCGTTAAAGTAATGGTTCTTACTGGTCTTACAAACACTATGTATCCAATTTCGCCAGGTACGCTAGGAAAAAAGAAAAGAACTTATGGAACTAATTTACCAGGACCTTCAATAGCTTATAAAACAACAACTCAAGACGGAAGTCCACGGAGTGCAATTGCAGCGCAGTTGCCTCAAAGTGCCCATTTTTCTTTGAATTTACCGTATACTACCTTCGGCTTAGGGAGGACACCAAATTTCGTAGACTCTCTCACAATTGGAGTAAGTTTTCGTATAATTCATTATCCCTGTTTGTATTCTATAACGCAAATTGAGATTTGAACATTTTGTTTCGTATCTATAGACCTCACTAGGTGATTCCGATAGTTTTTGGTTTTTTAAAACCGAATCAGCTCAATTCATTTTTTTAAATATTACTACAAGATTGATAATTAATTCATATAGATCACAAGAAACAATCTTTCAACCGCGTTCGTTAATCTGTCCAAAAACTAAGCCGAAAAATAACATTTTACAAAATCTGAAATTATTTGCATTAATAGTATTTGAAAAGAGATTTAAAAAATCACCCGTCAGGTAGCCCAGAGCTCGAACAGGGCCAGTCAGCACCCTAACAAACATGTTAACAAAATTTGTGTCGTATAATTATTTGACGAAATCGAAACATTTTCCCAGAAATAGTTTATTTAACAATATTTGCAAAACTGCTAATGAGACAGCCTAGTTCTAAAAATAGGACTAGCCAGAATCCCGTTAAACATGTGAAAAAGTGGTGTAGAAGTATTTCATAAAGTTTCAAATTTCTCCCAAAAATATTTTTGTTTCACAATTGGGGCATCTTTATGCCATTGACCCTTTGAATGTATTGTAAAATCTAGATCTAGATGCGAATGCGGTTCCGGGGCGAATTTTACTCGAGTAGCAGAAGTGATGAAGTAATAAAGCAAATAAAGAAAACGAGGAATTTAATAAATAAAGAAGCAAAGAACTAAGAAACAAATTAATAAACAAAAACATCAAATTTCTACAGATTCAATAGATAAAAATGCAACAGATTTCAGTATCAAAGCATATTTATAATCAATTTTAAACAAAGTACAATGCAAGCAATGAAGACTACTGTTTGAAACTCGTAGTTACAGAAAATTTAGCATACAATATAATTTGGAGCGTTCGGCAGGGCAGGCTTGCGGCCAACGCCGTAAGAGCAGTGTGGGTAGTAGTAAAGAACTTTTAGGGTCACATTGTGTCTGTAGATATAAGTTGTTTCCACGTGATTGGGACAAATGGATAGTATGTGTCCTAGGTACTCAAGATGTGCATAACACGCTCTGCATCTATCGCTGGAAACTTCTTGACGTAAAATGTGGAAACGTTATACTAAGGTGGAAATGACAACGTCCTGGCAAACGAAAATAAAAAACTCTCTGTAGGCGAATTAATTCCTGACGATCTGATGAAAGAAAACGTTTGCTTCTTCGACAAGGACTCTTTTACTACATTTGTGTAAAAGTTTTCGTGCATTATCTTATCGATTTGCTACTTACTTGCAAACGCGCCTGACAACTAGCAAGTTCTCTCGGCAGCCTGCTACGCATTTTTTCGTGCCACATTGTTCGTACATCTCGTTCCTCACGCGCCCAATCCTGGATTGGATTACAGGTCATCCTTCGACTCGATTAGCCTATTTAGAGTGTTTTGCTGGTTATTTATCGTGTTCCCATCCAAATTGTGTTTCAGCATCCCAAACTCTAGGGTGTTCGAGTCTATGTCAAAGCTACTGAACGCATCTTCAGGTTGCGGTTAGAGGATCTCTGTACCAAGGGTTTCTACTGAACATGGTTGCAATAATTAATAAGCAGTTGTGGACAATTGTTCAGGGATTGTCCCAAAGCGTTAACCCCTATTCGTAACAACCGTGCCCAAAGCTGAATGGCATTGCACTGAACTGTTCGTCTGCCCTTGTTCTGCAAGGGCAGACGAACCTTTCCGCAGCTCTTCATAGGAACAACAGTAACACTACAAAACCACCGAAAAGTAGTAGATGCGGTTCAGAATAATCAAACGCGTGCAATCGAGAATGCGTCGGCAAACAGTGCGGACCACCCTAGGTTTCTGGGTGCTGAAAATAATTTAGATGGAAACACGACAACGAACCGTTGAAGCGCGCCCATATTGAGTGTACGAATCAACTCAAGGATGACTTGCTTGACTGCTATGATGCCAGAATCATGCCTGTTCGCGGAGTCTTTATGGTGCATATGCACACTCTGTGGTTCAACAACACCCAGAGCTGCAGCACGTTTCGCAAAAGTCATTGCGAAATTAACTTTTCTACCTTCTAAGCCCTATGATCTGGCTGCTCTTCCTGACGATATATCTGAGGAGTCCGACCTCTCGGCCATTAATTGTTCAGTTTATGGTTCTGCGAGAGCTTTGGCTGATTTAAATCGTAGGCTGAATCCGACGATGGATCAAAAGACCAAAAGACGCATCAGCTGAACAAGAAGATTGAATGGACAAGACAATGCGACCCGTGTTCAGTGTTGATGGAAAGAGTTCGCAAGTTCGCCCAAGAACTTATCGGTGCGCTGGGGGTGCGAAACGATCACTGGTTCGTAACCTTAAAGCCATAACCATGTGGCAAAAGTATACCAAGGCACTTGCGTGATGTATGCAGAAAGCTGTCACCCATGGGCCGCTTCGTGTCCTTAATGTAGACAAGGGTTTCGTCGGCCTGTTGTTGTGATTTAATCGTGCCGTGTGATTACCCATTTCACTGTCGAGAAACGTGGCCGTAGATGTGATTTACCGCTGTTCGGCTGGGATCCTGTGTCATTTTCATAGATGGCAGTTGCTCCCAGTGGGACCCTGTGGTGTGTATAGAACCTTTTTTGAAAATTAAATATGTGTTCGAAAAACATTGTCGTATTTCCGAATTCTAAAAAATAGTGTCGAAAATTATAATAAAAAATTTGCAAAAGTTCATAATCACCAAGTAATTAAAAATTAAAGATAGACTTATCATATGCATGCATTACTCCATCTAGGTGCTTTACTTTTTATTGCCGAAGTAAAGAAAGCAGAGGTTAAAAAATTCCGCGAACAGCTGCTCGACATAAGAGTGCACGGAAATTTTCACAGAAATATAGAAAAACAGCCCTTTTCAAAGGAGCAAACTTTTGCGATTCTCAGATCATCAGGACCTAATTCAGATACAGAGCATCTTAATTTCGCATGGCAGGACGGAGTTATTTTTACCTTAGTACACCGTAAAAGTATTTTACGTCAGCTTGTTATGCAAACGCTCACTGCCTAGAACACATACTATCTGGATTTTCAACGCACTCGAAAACGAGATTTTTCTACAGGGATAGTGCGGCCCTAAGAATGCTTTCGTACCATTTTTGTATCTATTACGGCGTTGTGCGCTGCCCTGCCCTTCTGAACGCCCCGAGGGAGATACAGTCAATTGCCCAAAACGAGTAGTGCACAATTTTCTCGAACTGCGATTTTCGGACAGCAGTCTCCATTGCACACTCGAGATCTGAAATCGTTTTGTAAGACTTCGAGAAACGAACTATATTGCTTATCAAATTCTCGGCTCCGGCCGACTGCAACATCTCTACCAAGGAGAAGGTAAAGGAAGAGAGGTATAAAGACCTTAAAAGGGAGCTGCGACGACTGTACCCAATATATTCGGTTAAAGTAATTGCTTTTGTCATCAGTGCTCTCAGAGGTGCGAAAATATTACTGGTTCGTGACCTTAAAAGCATAACCGCGTGCCAAAAACATGTAAAAGCACTTGCGTTATAGAAGCAGAAAGCTGTCGACCTGGGTTCATTTCGTGCGCCCAGGAAACACGGTGGTTCGCCAGCCTGTCGTTTAATTTCAACGTGCCGTGTGGCCACCCATCTTGCGGTCGTGAGACCTATCCTTATGTGTGATTTGCCTCGGTTCTACTGGGAGGCGGTGTCATTTTCATATATGGCAGTTACTCCCAGTGGGACCCTGCGGTGTTCATTTAACCTTTTTTAAAATTATACTTGTATTCGAAAAACATTGTCGATTTCTTGAATTCTAAAAAATGGAGTCGAAAATCATAATTAGAGAGTTTGCAAAAGTAAGATGGTCCACAGTCCATATGCCACAGTATATATGCTCACCCCCATTGTCATGCTCAGCACCCTCCAAAAGCAACCCCTAGTAGTACATTTAACAAACCCCATCTCAGCTGGCTACGATTAAAGCAACCAACAAAATTTCAAATTAAAAATAAGCACGTGAGTACATCTAGTGAACCGCGTCTCGGCTGCATTCCACTAAAGCAGCCAAACAAATTTCAGATGGAAAATATTCAAGATAGGTACCTTTCCACGACTTTAGTTTATATCTTTAACCCGAGGGGTACATAACTTCGCATTTTTGTTTACACCGATTGCAGGTAAATGCAGTGAATTTAAGTGATTGCAAAAGAATGCAGATGAATACAGTGATTTCCAGTGATTGCAGATTCAATCCTTAGTGATTGCAGTGATTTCACAGTGAATTCGAAGTGATTGCAGTGATTGCATGCTTAATTCCCTGAGGTTGCAGTCATTGCAGGGTAAATAAAGTTAATGCTGTGATTTCATTGGGAATTATGAGATTTCGGTCGTTTTCTGCTGAATAAAAATTAATTTCAATTTAATTTAAATTTTTCCAAGTAAATTCAAGTCAATTTGAAATTATTGATAGATAGAATCAGGAGATGATAGAAGGCGGGAGCGTTTGAATTGGATTAATGGATAGCGAAGCGAGTAACATTGAGGAAAAAACGGATTTAAAGTAGGAAGTATTTAGTACGCAGAAAGGGGAGATCAAAGAAAGGAAGCCAAGGTGGAAGTACCAGAAAACTATAGAAAAGGAGAGATTAAGAGCAAAAAGCGTGGGATCGATTGAGGCTTTTAACAAAAGCAAGAGAGGGGAGAGGAGAAACAGTGAAGGGATGGACGATATAGGCTCAAGCTTGAAATACCCAAAAATATTTCGATCGCCGGCGGAATAGCAGAGTTTTGTAGAGAAAGATCAGCATAGTAAGGGGGCTGAAGAAAGCGGAGATGTAACTGAAGATCTCGTGAAAGAGGAAAGGCTAAAAGAAATACGCGAAGTTATGATAAAAGTAATAAGCATTTATGAAAAAAAAAACAGGAGAAAAGGGGAGAGGAATTAATGAAAAAAATTAGGCGGGAAATAGCTGAACTTAGGAAAGAAATAAATAAAAGAGAAGAAGTCAGAGAATAATTAGAAAATAGCATGCAACCGTTGGAAAAAACTAGAGAAACAGGAAGATAATACTAAAAAGGTAGAGGAGGTGCACGGTAGGATAAAAAAGATAGAAAGCTCGAACCGGGATTTTAGTGGGGACAAGAGTTGGAATACGGAGAAGGAAAGACTGAGAAAAATAGAACAAAGAATAGAAAAGAAAGAGAGGGAAGAAAGAAAAAGAAACATAGTGGTAAAGGGTATAAGATTAAAGGGGAATGAGCTGCAGGAAGGAGGGGAATAAGTAGTAAAGAGGATTGGTGCTCAGGTAGAGATAGAGGAAGTGAGAAGTGTAGGAAGGAAAGAGCGACGAGGGGAGAGAATGGTACTGGTGAAACTAAAGAAATGAGAACATAAGAGGGAAGTGATAACAAAGAAGAGGATGTTATATGGAAGCTCGGAGAGAATAGAGAATGATTTGACATGGGTAGAAAGGAAGATGCAGTATAAGTTAAGGAAAATAGCGGAAGAGGAAAGAAAAAAGGGAAAATGTTGGGATTGTGATGAAGAAAGGGAAGAGTTAGTAAGACATGAGGTGCCGGGAATCTAGGAAAGGAAGGAACCAGAGATAGAAAAATAAAAAATAGTAACAAGCCAAAAGAGACGAGAAAAGAATGTAGAGAAGAATTGAGGATGTGTTACTAGAATATAGCACAATTGGAGAGAAAGAATAGGGAATTTATGAGAAATTTGACACAATGGGCTGTTGTAATAATAATGGAGACGTGGCTAGATGAAAAGGGATGGGAAAAAGTAAGGGCAAAGTTACCAAGAGGTTACAAATGGGAAGTTCCAAATGCAAAGGGGAAGAATAAAAATGGCAGAGCAATGGGAGGAATGAAGATGGGAGTGAGGTCAAAATGGGAGAAGAGAAGTGGAACATAGTGAGATTTTATGTGAACGCACATATGCAGGAGAAAGCAGAGGAGATGAAAGAAATGATCAAAGAAAATAAAGACGAGAAGGGAATGGGAAGAAGTGAGAGGAAGAGAATCAAAAGATAAGGCACTGAATGGCAAAGGAAGGAAGTTGTTAAAAACCTTGGAAGAGTTGGGATGGTTTATCTTAAACAGAAATATAGAGGGACGTGAGGTAGAAGAATATACACGGTCAGAAGCAGAAAGGGGAACAGTAATTGATTATGTGATAGTGCATTAAGAGGTAAGAGAGAAGGTCAAGAAACTAGAGGTGGTTGCTTATATTGATTTGGATCACTTTCCTTTAATAGGGACATTACAGGGAGGAAAAAATAATAGCTATATCCATAAAAAGGGAACAAATATAAAAAGTGTAGGAAAATGAGATTGGTCAAGGCAAGGCACAGAACAGTTTAGAGAAAAGGTCAGAAATATTTAAATGGAAGAGGGAAATGTGAACAAGGTGATGGAAAAATGATAGGAGAAATAAAAAAAAAGGATTAGAGTGCACAAACAAAAATTAAGATAATAAAGGGGGGAATAGAAGTGGATCGGATGAGGAGTGTAAAGAGAAAAAGAAGGCGGTCAGAAATAAATTAAGAAAGTGGAGAAGAAGACATAAAAAGGGAAGAAATAGTTAAGGTGTTAGGAATAATGATGGATGGAAAGGCACCTGGTATACATGGGATTTCAAATTAAGTATAGAAATATAGAGGGACGGAACTAAAGGAATGGGCATGTATAATGTGTAATCGAGTATGGAGAGGTAATGATTATAGGGATATGACGCTGATGCCGACACTGTATAAAGTATATGTAACTGTTTTGTTGGAGAGAGTGAAGAAAAAAGTTAAGGAAAAAAGATAAGAGTCACCGAAACATACAGGGTTTAGAAAAGGAATGGGGGTGATCGACAACATATATGTTCTCAACTATCTAGTTAATAAGAGGATTAAAAGGGGAAAAAGGCAAATGATAGCAATGTACATGACTCATTAGACCAAGGCGAAATAGAAAAAGTTATGTTGAAAAAGGTGATAAGAGAGGGATTAATAAAGAGAGTATCGGAAATTTTTAGAGAGACAAAAAGCAGGGTAAAGGTAGGATAGCATGTTGGTGTGAGGCAAGGATGTTTATGGCAGAGGATAAAGTTTGAGAGGATAATGAGGTTTAGAAAAAGAAGGGGGGTGGGGTGCAGGAAGAATGAACGGGGAGATCGAAGGGAATAAAGTCAGAAACAGTGAGAGTTTAAATATTTGGGATATATCTTGCAAAAGAATGGAGTTCATAGAGCTCATATAAGAGAAAGGATCAATAAGGTAGCAGGGGTAATGAAACAGATATGGGGCAATAGGAAAAAGGTTTTTAAAAAATGGGAGGAGAATATGATTATTTGATACACTGGTATGGCCGGTATTAAGGTATGGAGGCAGAGATATGGGGATTGAAAGAAAGGAAAGATATTGAGAGTTTACAAGGAAGGTATATAAGATGGAAATTAGAGGTAGATTAGAGGACGCCACGAGATATGGTAAGAGAAGAAGCGTAAAGGGATAAATTAAGTATTAGAGCGGGAAAGAAGGGATGGAAATTTGAGATGAAGCTAAGGGAGGGGAGTTGGCGAGAAAGCGTTTGATGGAGAAAGAAGGACGGACAGGGAGGGTGGTAGAATTAACAAGATGGGAAGAACAAAGGAGGGAGTTCTTGAATGATAGAGACATAGAAGACGGGACTGGAGAAAACTATGAGGAATTGGAAACAAAAGACAGAGAAACACAAGTAATACAAAGATGAAGGATGATTGAGGAATCAAAATACAATAAATGCTATAAGATGATACAAAGGGGCGTTTACCAAAGTATTAAGAAAAAGGATGGGGATAGAGAAGGTGGCCCAGATTAGCAGTATTTACATTGGGAAACGACGTAAGAGAGGGGATGTATTAAGAAAAAGTAGAGAACAGAAAGCGTAGAATATTTGAATGGAAGGTGGAAACATGGGAGAATCTATAGGAAGGATGTAGGAGAGGAAAGGAAGGCAAAGGAAGCTGGCAAGAGAATGTGGTTAAGATTCTACGGGAGGATGGGTTAGGAGAAGAATGAATGAAGGAGTTGGAGGGTGCTAAAGGAGCGAATGGAGAGAATGAAAGAATGCATGTGAAAAACTAGCAAATTGGAGGACAAAAAAGTGAAAGAATAAGGAAACGGAAATCGCTTAAATTAAATTTTTTATTGCAGGAAATAGAGATAAGGAACTCGATATAACACTTTTTTTAAATAGTTGTAAATAATTGTAAATGCTAAAAATAAGATTTTTTCGTTTAATATGTAAGCGGAAAGATTGTGAGGAATGGAAGTCATGTGAACCCGTAGGGGACACATTATGCATGAAGAAGAAGAATTAGATCAAATTCAAAATCGAAAATTTGCATGATAATCGTTTTGAAGTATAGTTCATATGTAATACAAATTTTTATTGAAATATGAGAAAACATCTAACTTTGTGAATTTGTATTGAATTAAAAATACCATTAGGATACTTTGCGAATCTTTTTGTTATTTACCAGAAACTTTTACCAAAATTGTTAAAAGTTTAAAAAATCATCTTTGCAAATATTGATAATACTTCAAATTTGAGAATTTTGGTGTTATCTTAGAATTGCATAATGATAGTTTTGAAATATAGGTGATATCTAGTACAATTTTTTATTAACAAATCTTAGTCAGAAAAATAGTACTTTCTCTGTTTTGAAATTTTTTTAAATGTTAAAAAGCATTAAATTGTTTAAAGTTTTATTTGAATAAAAAATGCCAAAAGGATAATTTGCAATTAATTTTTTAATTTATCAGAAACTATGACCAAAATTGCTAAAAGTTTTAAAAACCATTTTGTCAAATCTTAAAAATGCTTCGAGTTTTTGAATTGTGATGTTTTTCTTTACTTTTAAATAATTTTGCATCCAATTGTGTAATACTATTTGGTCCCGACAGGAGTTTATTTACTTGTACTTTTTTTTAAAGGTATGTGACAAACATGCAACAAGTACTGACTTTGATGTTAATTATTTCGGCATCTTAACGTACGATCGAATTTTAAGTTTACAGTTCGATAGATCTCGGTGTACTTCTTATGCTGGTTGAATTTTAGACATTTTTGTAATAAGTCGTTTTTTTCAGACAAAATACCTTTAAAAAAAGGATTGTTTAATTTGTTTGAAAATGCTGCAAGTATGGAAATTTGGTGTAATCGAAATATTTCATGATGATAGTTTTAAAATATTTTGCATATGTAGTACACTTCTTTATTGAAAAATCATAATCAGAAAAATAGTTCTTTCTTTGGTTTGAAATTATTCAAATTTTTGAAAAGTATTTAATTTTTTTTTAAGTTTTATGGAAATAAAAAAATGCGGTAAGGCTAATTTCCAGGTCTTTTTGTCATTTATCAGAAACTTTTACCAAAATTGACAGAATTAAAAAAAAAAATGTTTTTAAATCCTGAAAATGCTCTTGATTTTTGAATTTTCCTGTAATTGAAAAATGGCACGTCGACGGCTGAATTACTCTTAGATTATAACGCACAAGTTTTTTTTAAAATTTTAAAGAATTCTTTAGAAATCTTAGAATTCAATTAAAATCTTTTAAAACTTTTCAATTTTCTTGAATTCTTTAGAATAAACATTGAATTGTTTTAAATTTCTTTAACGCTTTTGAATTCTGCAGGATTCTTTCGATTTCTCAGAATTCACTTTTAATCTTTTGAATTCTTTAAAAGATATTCTTTGATTAATTTTTAATTTTCTTAACTCTTCTCAAATCATGACATTTGGTTCACCTATACATTTCCAAATTGAATAACTTTCGTCGTTGGGTGAACTGCTACTGCTGTAGGATGCACATGTTTGTTCTTTAATTCTGCAGAATTCTGTAGAAATCTTTAAATTACTTACAATCATTCGAACGTTCTTAAAGGTTCACAATTTTTTTGAAATATTTAGAATATACGGTAAATTAATTTGAATTCCTTAAAGTCTTTTATACTCTGTAGAATTCTCTCGATTTCGTAGAATTCATTGTTTATGTTTTGACGTATGTTAAAGATCTTCCAATTCTCTTGAATAATTCAGGATATAACTTGATTTTTTGTTAATTTTCTAAATTCTTATGAAAACATGGAAGTCTTTTTAACTATTTCCAAATTCATCAACTTTGGCCCACGGTGAACTATTTCTAAATTGATCAAAGTATTTTGAATTTTACAGAATTCTCTCTATATCATACAATTAATTTGTGATCTTTTGAATTCTTTTGAAAACATGGAATTCTTTTCAACTATTTGCAAACTCATCAACTTTGATTGACATTGAACATTTACTGAATTAAGATGTACGAATTTTGTTTAATCTGCAGAATTGTAGGAAATCTAGAGAATTCTGCAGAACTGAAAAGAATTGATGGGATTTACAATAATGCAACGTAAATTATAAATATTTGAGAAAAATTTAAAAATGTTTTAAAAAATTAAAAAGATTTCGATTGTGTTCAAAGACATCTACGGAGTTATGCAGAATTAAAGAAAGTCAGTACATATTATTACTACAGACTTTGAAATGTGACTGCTCAGCCCAAAGAGGAACGAAAAACTTTTCTTTAAGAAAAACACGTGAAAAGCTTATCTAATTATGCGCCGAATAAGTTGTAATAGAGATATTAATAACCTGCTAATGAAAATATTCCACGTGAGAAGTTTAATAAAAAAATGCAAGAATTTCACCAATTTTGCATCTAGACTTCAAGTTGTGGTATGACCTAGGAAAGTTGTAGCAAAAATCTCACATTCCTACCACACAATTTTTAAGTCTTTATCTTCAATTTGAATCAATAAAAGGTTAAAAATCTTTACGAGCTCTACAGATACGGCTTAAAATGTCCAAATATGTCTGCTTCAGTCGCTTTAGCAGCAAATCTGGCAAATCCGTGGTGATTGCTCACTGAGATTAGATCCAGACACGTTTGAACATTTATTATTCTAACTTGGGAATCCATGAATATTTTGGAAGTCTTATTAGTTTAAGTTAAAGATTATTTGACAGCAGTAATCGCCGGCTGAAACTTTACATTTGAGACTTGACATTCTTAGTCGTATCTGAAGAACTCTTCAAGATTTAAAAAAATTTTATTGTCTTAAATTTAAGATAAAACTTCAGTGAATGTGTGGTATGAATTTCAGATGTTAGTTATAAATCTCCTGGGTTGTGTCATAATTTAAATTTGAGCTACAAAATTCGAGAAATTCTTGCATTTTTTTTAAACTTCTTACGTGGTTTATTGGTTTAAAGAGCTCAAAAATATCTCATTAGGGCTCATTGGACGCGTAATTTAATAAACTTTCTAACGGGGTTTTAAACAAGTTTGTTACGACAATTCCAACGGTAGTGTAGTTGAAAAGAATTTCAGTTTTTCCGAGTAAGGAGGAAAATAACAATTAAATCAAGTTACATCCTGAACTATTCAAGAGAATTCAAAGATTTTAAAAACAATTCAAAAGATTACAATTGAATATTAATGAATCGAGACAATTCTGCGGAATTTAAAAGACTCTAAGGAATTTATAATAATTGAAAGCGAATTCCAAAGATTTTAGAAGAGTTTAAAAGATTTTAATGTAATTCAAAGGCTTTATGGAGTTCTGTACAATTGAAAAAACGTGTGCATCTTAATTCAGTAGTAGTTCAGCGTTGAAAAAAGTTGATGAATTTGTAAATAGTTGAATAGAATTCCACGCTATCAGAAGAATTCAGAGAATTTCACGCTTTTAGAAGAATTCACAGAATTCAAAACATTTGATTGGATTTTACATTAATCAGGGACAGTCACTGATTATTTTCAATAATGTACGCATTATATAGGCTCACTGAAATTATTTGTACTACGGTCACCAAATTTCGGAGAACCTAGTTTACATCTCCATTTTGTCCATGCACCTAATTTCGTTCAGCCAATGTTTCATCTCGAACAGGTTTCAATAAAAGAATTGATTTTTTTACAGAGTTATTTTACGGTTCGATAAAACTTGAGCCTATACGATTTAAACAGACCAACACATTCGCAATCGATTTTGTTTCTTTTTTTTTAAATCTCAAAGCAAGGTGAAGTTACCGCAGTAGGAGAAATTGCTTTTCTGGGTCACGCGCACATAATAGTACCCAAAATAAGTAATGGACCCAGAATTTTTTTGCGAATTCTAGATGAAAATTATTGTTTTATTCGCTGTTACAAGGAACGTGAATACACATGTCAATACACACATATATATATATATATATATATTTGTGCGTGTGTTTATTTCTATGCATGTGTGTGTTGATAACATTTTGAAAGCACCTGAAGCTGAAAATTTACTGCAGTTATTGGTCTATCTAGTTTACAGTTACTTTACTAAGTATATTTAGAAATATTTTTTCTATTTTTTATCTAGAATAGAAGCTTCTAATGTGTACCCCAAGGGATTACATTTTTTTGTACCTTCTTTCCTATTTACACCTCCCCCCCCCCACGCACACTTTCTCAGTTGTGGTAGGAGGGCCTACACTTTAAGGTGGATTCCGGACCACCAAGAGCAACAGCTTCAGGTACTTAGAGAACCTTGTTCTCTAGAGGTACCGGTCCCACGACTCTCTGGAGATAAACAACTCTCTTCCTAGGCGAGTGTTCACCGCATGGGTCGCCGAGGCTCTTCCAGAGTGCGAGGGGGGAATCGAACCCGCAAGCCGACAGAGTGGGTCCAAAACCTACGCTTTAGCCCCCACGACTATCGTCTCAATTTTTGGTTTTTTTGTTATCACATTCAACTTCTTTATTCTTCTACTTCTTTCGTTATCACACGTTATCACACGTTAAAAAATTATTGCATCAAAACAAGAGCCTTAAAGTAGATTACTTCTTGCCTCAGATCAAGGTAAATTGCTGTTTATTTTCTCTGGGTATTATTGATTCTTTATGTTATTATTGCGGTCATCGTTTAATTATTTTTTCTGTAAATTTAATTTTAAATGTTAATTTTTAGATTCTTGGCCTTCTAAATCTGTAGAACTCAACACAAACTTAAAAGGACCTCAGACTTTTTTAGAACTCAATAAACATGAATAAAACGCTTCTAGTCAGGCATGGGAGTTTAAAAGCAGAAATGCAAAAAACAGAGTGAGATATCAACGAATGGCTAAGCTGCTGCTGTGTACTTTCTAAAAATGTTCCATCTCGCCGTGGACAATACACTGAAGCAACTCGATCTAACATGTTTTCGCATCAACTTTGCGAAATTATATGTTTGAAAAATGAGAAGATAGCTAAAAAGGCATTTGTAATGTAGTCAAACTTGTTTTTTTGGGTGAAGAATGTTGACGTACAAGGCAAGAAAAATTCTCAACAATAATCATCACAGTTTCCCAGTTGTATCGGATTGTTTTAAGGACAAATTCGTTGATGCTAAATTGAAGTTCTTTATCATGTTCATTAAAGGGTGTCCAGATTTATTATAATTATTGAAAATGATTTTTATTTTATCGCATGGTGATTCCGCGGCCGAAAGCGTATTCTCAATTAACCCATTTCGTCCCAAATGTCCAAAATTTTTCCTGAACTTTTTACTTAATCATCTAAAAAAATTGGAGACATCATTTTCTATAATTAATAGCTCCTGTTTCAAATGCCAAATTTTGAACACGAAAAAGTAGAGCCCGATCATCGCAAATGCTAAAAATCGTGGAATTTTAATTCTCTTTAAAATGCCGTTGGGTTTTTTTTTCGAAATTTAAGAATGCGAATCCAAAATGGCGTATTAAAAGTGAAGAAAAAAATTAATTCAAATTTCTTTATAAATACTACATTGTTTGCAAGTAAGCTACACCTGATCATTATAATTATTATAAATTGTAACAACATAATGTTTTTGTTGTCACAAATTTACACACAGTAAATAATCGGAGGAGTGGGGCCCCCTCACGTGTTCTCACTATTTAGGGCGGGCCTGCGCTAAATGTTCGCAGTACAGCGACTCGAATGTAAATTATAGGTTTTTATGGTAGAATAAAAATTATTTAAGCTATTTTAGCACTGCAACTAACACAGAATAATACTATTATAATAATCACGCATAGCTTACTTGCAAAAAATGTAGTATTTATAAAGAAATTTTCATTAAAATTAAGTAAAAATTTAGAGCGTTAAATGTTCAGGAAAAATTTTGGACATTTGGGACAAAATGGGTTAATAAAGATTGTTTGATTGAAAATCAAAGATGAGGAATTATGAGTTGTGCATGAAAATCTAAAAGCTGCGGGGTGTTAAATCGTTGCTTGACGCTCATTCTCTCTATATTGAAGTAAAGAAGGCCAAGTGATAGAAAATTGGAATAAGAGAAAGAAGCCAAACGCTAAAATTGCGATATTTTACAACTTCAAGCTAAAAAGCAGAAAATTGTGCAAGAAGCTACATAGCAGGTAGCATCGATTCCGGATGAACTGCATCTCCTGACTCAGACTTGAAAGAAAACATAATTGACCTACATATTTTCTCGAATTAAATTAAAATATAAATTATAGTTTATAATTGTTCAAGAGTACTCATTCTTGTTGACATTAGTTAGTAGTTTTTCCTATGCATCCAAAGAGTTTTTATCGCAATAAGAAATTAAGAATATTCTTCAAGATACTTCCATGAAATTTTTATTTTAATCTTCCGAAGTACAGAATTTTAAACAAAATGTGTTATATAATTGATGAATATGGAATTTTAAGAAAAATATTTGTTCACGCGCAACCATCATTTAATGCAATTGAATTAACCTAGAAAATTTAAGTGTTTTACCGTGAAACCCCGAAAAACACGGCTTTCTTCTTTATTCATAATGTGTCCCCAAAGGGTGTACATGACTTCCATTCCTTACAGTCTTTCCACCTACATATTTTTATAAAATTGTATCGTAAAATCGAATATTTTATATTCACAATTATTTATAACTATTTGCATAAAATCTGATATCTAGATTATTATTTCTATTTCCTGCGATAGCGTAATTGAGGACGTGTTAGTGAATCTACTTCCGTTTCCTTTTTCATTCTCGTCACTTCTACCTCCATTTTGCCATTTTTTTCACATGCATTCTTTCATTCTTTCTTATTCGCTCCTCTAGCACACTCCAACAACTCCTTCATCCATTCTTCCCCTAATCCATCCTCCTCTAGAATGTTTACCACATTTTCATAACACCTTCCTTTATCTTCCATTCCTCGACTACATACTTCCCGCACATGCTCCCATGTCTCCTCCACGCATGTGCATATTCTGCACTTTCTGTTTTCTTCCTTTTCTCAATACATTCCCTTCCTTGTCTCGTTTCCCAATCTAAATCTTGATATTCTGGTCTAACTTCTCCCTTCCTATTCCTTTTATAAATACTCTGGTACTCCTTTCTTTTTTATCATCTTATACTATTTCTTGTATTTTGATTCCTCATTCATCCTCTATCTTTCTATTAATCGTGTTTTTCCCTATGTTTTGTTTCCAATTATTCATAGTTTACTCCAGTCCCGTCTTCTATGTCTCTGGCGTTACCGAACTGCCTCCTTTCTTCTTCCTATTCGTTAATTCTATCCCCCTCCCTCTCATCTCTTCTACCTCCATCAAACGCTTTTTGCTAACTCCCCTCCCTTTTCCTCCCTTAGCTTCGTCTCAAACTTCTATGCCCTCTTTCCCGTTCTAGTACCTAATTTATCCCTTTACGCTTTTACTCTCATCATATATCTTGGAGTCCTCCAGTCTACTCCTATCTCTGCTCCATAACCTAATGCCGGTCATACCAACGTATCAAATAAACACATTCTCCTTCTCCAACTTTTTTTCTCTCGTATGAGCTCTATGATCTCCATTCGTTTGCAAAATATATCCCAAATATTTAAACTCTTACTTTTTCTAACTTTATTCCCTTCCACCTTCCCGTACATTCTTTTTTTCTTCCCCCTCCTTTTTCAAACCTAATTATCTTTGTATTTCCAAAATTTGAATTTAACTTTTCTCATATAAGTATTTCTATAATCATGTAATTAATTCCATCCTCCCTTCTTCATCCTCTGCCACCAACACAATGCCTACTGTGTATGCCAGTATATACATTTTTTACTTCCCTATCCTAACTCATCCCCAAACATTCCTCCTCATTTCTTCTTCCAAGTCTGATATTAATATATTAAATAAAATTGGGCCCAGAGGACATCCTTGCCTCACTCCTCTCACCAATCCGAAACTATCTCCTACTTGCTCTGCTACCTTTGCTCTGCTTTTTGTCTCTACAAATTTCCGATACTCTCTTTATACTCAATAAACTAGATAGTTCAGACAACATATATGTTGTCCACCACCCACATTCCTTTTCTAAACCTTGTCTGATTCGATGTTTTTGCTTTATCTTGATGTTATCTCTATTTTGATGCTCTATCTTTCTTTTTCTTAACTTCTATCCTCAATTTTTCCGACAAAACACTTACATATACTTTATACCGTGTTGGCATCAGCGTCAAACCCGTATAGTCTCCTTTCGTTTGCCTTTCTTCACTACTGGAATCACTACTTCTTTCCAGAACTCTAGCCACCCATCTCCTCTCGATATTTTTTTACACATGTCCACGTCCATTCCTTTTGTTCAGATTTAGTAAGGGAATACAAATCTATCATATATTTTGAGGGTGAATAACTCTAAAAGGATGTATTAAAGTTATAAAACAAGATGTAAGACTCTGGCCGCAATTTTGAATATTTTGGTCAGCTTTTTTGCTAATTATTTTCAGGCTAATTAGAAAAAACTAAAATTATGAAAGTATGGATTGATTCAATATTCATTAGTAGAATTCGTTTTTTCTTGTAATTTAAAGAAAATCAAAAAAACCTTCATGAAGATCGGTTAATATTTGCAGTAATAATATAAATGTTAAAGTGCACACGAAAGTATAACCAGCATACACCGTACACCAGAGTTTCCGAATTTTTTTTCGCACTTTTCAGGGAGGGGCAGAGCCGCCACCCTACAATTTTTTCACAATACTGGAACCCCACGTAGTCCAGACGCCAACCCCATTTCTTTCGGATCGACGAGATCCATTCGATATTTTTTAGTCTTATGTAAAACGATCTCCAGATTCCAAAACTGAATAAAAGTAAAAGATTAAGAGTAAAAGAGTAAGGATCTTTTAAAAGTATTAGCTGAAATACGCAATTTTGTAATAAACACTGTTTCTCTTAAATTAACAATTTTCAAGACAAATAGTCATTTTTCATTGAGCGAATTACTATTACAGATTACATTTCTGCAATAAACTATCCTCAACTACTTGATAAATAAAAGTTTTTCCGAAATGATCATTAAATTGTTTAAATTTATGCAAATTGGGATGATTGTATAATTTGCCTACTTTGAAGTGATGTAATTCGCCCTAAAAAAGAGATAAAGGTTTGCAAATTAGTGTACTTATTCTTTGAAGCAGTAATAATATGATGGTCTGAGCGAAAATTGAAAAATTTAAATATGAGGACCCGCACAGTTTTCGAAATTCTGAGCACTTATCTCTGCTTCTGCTTCTGGCAGAAAGACGCTATACGATCTGAAAAGTTTCAAAAATTACTACGAATTAGTCATATAAATTAAATTATGGTGTTTTTATTCCTTGAAAAGTTATTAACTTCTGCGTCGCGAGAATGAAATCCAGCAAGATGTTTTATCTCATATAAATGCATCACCTTCGCGGCCATATGCGAATATCAAAGCAATCAGTGACCTGCTGATTGTATTTTCTGGTACTGACCGCAACTTTTCTGAATGGGAAAAACAATTATTATTGTTAAGTGCTACTTACGAACTGGACGATAATCTTGCTAAAATTCTTCTCAATTCTAAATTGAAAGGAAACGCTTTGAGTGGTATCATTCCAAATCTGAGCACATCGAGATGTCTATGGATAATCTTTTGAATGATATGAGAAAAAAGTTCGATCGCCGACCCAGTAGATTGGAACGACGAAGATTATTTGAGGCAAGAAAGTGGCAGAGTTTTGAAGAGTTCAGTAGTTATTATCACAACAAAGTGATTCTTGGTAATCAGGTTCAAGTGGAAATAGATGAAATATTAGATTATATAATTGACGATATTCCTGATGTGCAACATTAAAATCAAGCTCGTATCAGATATTTTACATCTGCATCTGACCTTTTAGCAGCTTTCAACACAACTTTCCTAAGACCAAAGTCATTTAAAAGTAACACAAAAATGATTCAAAATCAGCTGAGTCTTCTACCTTCTCTTCAACAAATCAACTGAAGAACGAAGGACAGAAGAGATTCCTGAAATGCTACAACTGTCCTAAATCAGGGCATACGTCGAGTGTAGATGAGGCAGCTCATTTAGAAGATGCTTTCTTTAAAAATGTTGCTATTGGTATGGTTGACAGCAAAAATACAGTGGAATTAGACTGTATGTTGGATAGTGGCAGAGCTGTAAGTTTTATTAAATCTAGGTATGTTGATAGTCAACTAGTAGATTGCGTTTTTGATTCAGATATATATGCTGAAATTAATAACTCTAATTTGATTGTTAAAGGAAAAATTAACGTTCACATTACACTAGATGGAGTTACGAAGGAAAATTTACTATTGCTTTTTGCGCCAAATAATACAATGAAATGTTCTTTAGTTCTAGGTCGAGATTTATTTAAACGATTCGGTCTTATAGTAGCAAAAGTAATAGAATTCGAGGAAAAAGTTAGAGAAGTATTGAACGTAGATATTTGTTTGCTTGCGAAATGTCCAGTCGACGATTTAATATTAATCCAGAGTTATCACATGAATTACGCATAAAATTTACTGAACAATTTAAGCAGAAATACTTGGAGCCTGAGCCACCAGTTGTTCCGGAGGTAAAAGCTGAATTAAAATTAAACGTGTCTGATGGTAAAAAGTTTCATTACGCGCTTAAGCGAATTTCTTATGATGAAAAGGGTAAATTAGGCAAAATTCTTGATAATTTATTGGCAAGGAATGTTATACGTTCTAGTAAATCTGAGTACGCATCACCTATTGTTTTAGTTAGAAAAAATGCCTTTTGGCTTAAAAACTGCCCCTTCTACATTTCAGAGGTTTGTCAATGAATGTTTTGCAGATTTAATTAAATCGGGAGACATTGTAGTGTATCTGGATGACATCATGGTGGCAACCCAGACTCTAGAAG
>JAAAKG020154531.1:0-30632 GCA_010014905.2 Druon quercuslanigerum | reverse complement strand
GTATCCAAATACTTTATCAGAAGGAGGCCTGCCTGGAGGAGACACGGACCTCTCACGAATAAGAGTCTCCTCAGGAACAGAAGAGCGATGAGGTGAATTTTGTCTGGCAGAAGAAGAAGAACCAGGATTAGGCTCCCCCATATGATTCCATTTGAACTGTAGTGAATTGTTACTTCCGAAGGCTTTAATAAAACTTAGTGGGAAGATTGGGTTTTTTCTTCCTACTGGACAATCCCTAATTTCGTCTTTAGGCATGTTCTTAATTTCTCCGCTTATCATATTTATTTTTACTCTCGGATTACCCATTTTTCTTCTGTTTATTCCGAGAAGAACCCCGCTACAGTCCATTATTGCAAAAATGTCACCATTGGATGTTGATAATACAATGTGTTCTTCAGCTGGTACGGGACTAAACGTTCTTCCATTTTTTTTCCAACAAATTGGTGTATTAGGTGCACAAATATATCTTCGAAATTCGAATCGAAGGTTCGGATTTGTGCGCGAAATGAGACGAATATATCCAAGTTCATCAAGGGAATATCCCAGTATTTTATTAGATTCAGGACGGTCAGCAGGAGACCTGGATCTGGCACGAGAAGTGGGATCCTCTGTAGAATGTTGGTCACGTGTATGTTGTTTGCTAGCAGCGACAGAAGAAGAAGGATCAGGATTACGTCTGCTCTGAGGGATTCTGTCGGACTGCGAACTGCATCCTGCAAAATGACATCAAATATTCTTTTTGTATTATTTAAAACATTTATATCTAATACCTTTACCACTTTTATAGTGAGATCGTTGTAAAGAATTTAATATAAGTGGGACATTGTATGTCAAGTTAATGAATAATAAATATTAATAAATATTAGTAGGTTAAATGCAACAGTAATCGTCACCTTAAGCCAAATTGCAAATTAAAAATTTTCTTAATCATTTTGACAACGCAATTTTTATTTTAACAAACCGCTCAACCGATTAAAGCAGATATAAAAAACAATTTTGATTTCCTAACACGTTATATAATTGGAATCTACTTTTATTCACGATTATAATTCAAATTATGCCAATGCGTTAGTTACCGGTATGCACGTGACCAAGTATTAACAGAAGAAAAAAAATAACTTCATAAAAGGATATTTAAACTTACCTAAAATCAAACTTTGTATAACACGCAGCAAGACCGAGTCTTGTTACACAGAAAAAAATTTGAACACAAATTTTAAATTACATTCGTCAACGTTGAATCGATTCTTGACTCGCACAGTTAAATTTCATAACGCAAGTGGCAAGTAGTTTATAATAGAGTCGGCTCAACGCATGTGGACTCACAGCAGTTGACATGCAGAGCGTGCAGCGTTAAAAATCTAAAAGAATGTGTTTACGCATGTGCGAAATCAGAGCTGTCAACAGTGTGTGGTGCGCGCAGCTTAGGAGTCGAATGCCGGATAGTGGGAGAAGGTATCACGCGAATCGTCTAAGTGACAAGCCGCGGCGGTTATGGAACGGAGCGACGGCCTTGAGCCTGCGAAATTTTCACTCCACAATATTACGCTTTTTAACGCTGTACACTCTGAATGTCAACGGCTGTCTATCTGACGATAACTAATGCAATGACGATTACCAGTGGATCTACCTAATATATTAATTAAATCTGACCAAAATTAGTTTTAAACATATTTTTAAGTTGTAATATTTTGATAAAAGTGCCGTTCTATGTTACAAATGCAATAATCAGATTCAAAATTTAGTAATTATTGCCAAAAAATAATTTATTTTCTTCTAAACTTTACTATCTAACTAGAAAACTAATTTTTTTCGCTTCTACTACCTGGTGGAAAATGGAGTTTTGTTAGATGAAAATGATAGTGTGGTTTTAAAGACATATTTTTAGGTTAATTAGTTATCTGACAAGTAATTGGTATTTTTAGGTTGAAACTCAAGCAATTTAGTTACAAATTATATTATGCTGTTGAAAAATTATTTCTTTTCCACGTGGAAAAATGGGTGAAATTACGAAAAGGGTGGAAGTGAGATTTTCTTCGGGCTTAGTATAATTATGTTTTTTGATGCGCTGATTACGAATATGATAGTGAAAATTTGCACAAACTTGATTTTCATAGTGAAATCATGAAAAAACCATAAAATTATGTTTTTTTTTGGCTTATTTCAGCTAATATGCAGAACGAAAAAAATTTTCTAATAAAACTTGTACATCTCATAAAAATACACATTTTTGTTTCTAGATATTTTTTTTAGGAGTGAAAGTAGTGAAAGCATAAATTTTTTTTTTAATTTTGCATATTATCCGAGAAAAACGCAAAAAAAAACATTAGAAAATCATGGTTTTTTAATATTTTTACCATAAACATCAATTTTTCGCAAACTTTAACTACCATAGTCGTATTCAGCGTGTCAAAATACATCATAATACAAAACATTTTTTTAAATTTTAGTTATTAACCAAAAAACCATGATTTTTCATGGACTTTTTATGGTTTCGCCACGAAAATCAAGTTTTTGCCAATTTCCACTATCGTATTCGTAATGAGCGCATAAAAACACATAAGTATACGGATCCCGAAAAAAAATGGAACATACACTTTTTTCGGAAGTTTATCCAATGTTAGTTTGAAGCAAGAGAGAAGAAAAAGAGAAAATTAAAGAACACGAAATTCAGGTCAAGATTCAATGATTCTAAAATTTGATTCAAACTTAGAATTTTTTATTTTGGTAGATTTTCATGAAATTCAGTACAAGAGGGTTGTGTGTGAAATAAAACACAAATTTTGAATAATAGGTTCCTAAAGAACTCCAAAATTCGACTAAATTTTTTTTATGTAATTAGTAGGTTTCCATGAAATTGAGTGGGATTTGGTTTTTGATACGAGCGAAATTTTGTGGCCTAAGTTGTAGGAATTCTATTTAACTGGTAGATTTCTACAAATGTCAGTAATATGTGGATTTCTGACATACAATACGAATTTGAACTCAAGATTTTAAAAGTAGACACAACCTTTGAAAATAATTTTCATAGTTAAATCTGCATTCATATTATGAAAATGAAGAACCTTCATCGTGGTTCGGAACCTCAGTAAATTTGATTCGGTTGTGGTATCGGAATCGTTCGGACCCGAAATAAGAATGCGTAACTTAGTGGGGGTATGATCATGGGGGCTAAAGCGTAGGCTTTGTACCCACTCTTTCGGCTTGCGGGTTCGATTTCCGCCTCGCACTCTGGAAGAGAGGTGACTTCGGTGGTTCGGAACCCACCTTAAACTGTAGGTTCCCCTCCCACCACCAACTAAGTTTGTGGTGTGAGTTTATAGGAATAGGGAAGAAGGTACAAGAAAAATGTAAACACTGGGGGGGGGGGGCATTAGAAGCTTCCATTCCATTCAATTAGAATACATAAGTTGTTTCTGGTACCGTTTCGGGCCGGGATCCTTTGGATTTTGGAACGTTTCGACTTGGATCTGATATAAAACAGGGATTCAGATGTGCAGGGATTCACATCCTTGCAAAAAGAATTATGGCACAATATTTCAACTCCAACAAAGCATAATTGCTAAAGTTCAGAATTGTTCAAGTGAATAAGGTTCAACGCTTGCAAGACTCATAGGAAATAAGAGCCAAAATTTAAAATTTCGAAAAAACGGGAGCACTAATGTTGAACATTCTACCTCGGTTCCAACCTAAGAGGTCTATTGAATTACACAGCCACACCAAAAATCGTTTTTTCGGGCGTGGAGGTCCAAAAACCCAAGCGCGTCAGGGTTCTGACATAAATCCTAAAAAAACTCTTTTTTTGAGTCCGTGGATCAGACCATGTTCACTATATGTTTTTGGGTTTCTTTGAAAATTAAAACTCTGAAGTGCTCGAGTTTCTTAAATTAAAAAAAAAAATTATATAGCTTTCTGCGGTTATGTGAGAACTCTGACGTACTGGCAGTTTTTAGACCCCGGATTCGGATTCAGGGACACCATAAACATACAGTAAACATGGTCTGACCTCCAGGCGCGGAAAACGATGTCCTTGTCTGGCTGTGTTATATTTGATATACTTTTAAAAGCGGTTAGAGAGAATAGAAATGATTATGGCCTGTAGATTTATAAGGCACCTATCGCTTGGAGAAATAATGTACGTGCGATATAATAAACTGTAAATGGGTTAGAACAATAATCGGACTGTTTCCAATGTTTCCCTTTTATTTTGTGTACAAAACAAATTTTAATTAGTGCAGCTCAAAAACACTTTTTTTTAGAGGGCAATGATATCCCCCCCATTCCATTCCAAGCCCGAAAACAAAATTCCCTAATTTTTCATTTATTTTTTTTATTTTAACAGGAGCTAGTTTTGACTTGAAGTTTCCCGTATAAAAAGCATAGGGAACAAATAATATTTTCAATTTTTAGAATAATTTGTTATCGTTTCAAAATTCTTTTTTCAACTAAAAATTAATAATATCGGTCTCGTGAAATAGTTATTATCGTTAGTTAAAAATTTTAAAGCATTTAAACAATGGGAATATGTTTAAATAATTTTGTTTTCGAATTTTTTTTCCATAAAAATATTACTATTAGTCTATTGAAATATTTAATGACATTCGTTTATAATTTTTAATTGTTTAAACCAATGGAATTTGTAAAAAAAATTTCTGCTTTAAAATTTGTTTTTTTCGCACCCGTGAAATATATGGAACTCGGCTGCGCAGATGTAAGTGCTAATTAACTCTACTGCGCATCCTTAAGTACCCTGAGCAGTATTGCGCAGACATAAGTAACTTTACTAAACACATACTAATACTTCCAAGCTTACGCCGCATCCACGCATGTACCGCGTAACACCACGTTATCTGTTCTTCTATCGCAAGTCGCCCTTGCAAATTTCTCAAACGTAATTAAAGGAACCTGTTAAGTCAAACCCTTTGTTAAATGGGTTTTTAAAGGTCCAGTTAAAAAGAGTACTATTAAAAATTTTAAGGTTTTGGGTACGGACATGGAAAATAAAAAATTGAAAAAGGTCGAGTCCGAAACCGGATTCTTAAAGAAATCTTAGAACTTAAGATATTATATTTCGAATAAAGGAAGAATGAGTTATGATAATTTTAACGGGGTAGTATGGTAAACATTTTTCAAAAAATCGAAATTTTTTTTTCAGCTTTGTTTACTTTAAACTCTCAAGAATAATGTGAAAACCTTCCTTTACCTCAGATAGTATTAGAAAGGGATTAAAAATGAGATTCGCCGCAAGGTCTCGCGTGCTCGAATTGCACAGCAGGCGCGTCACTTTGACTCTTTTTTTTGGCTTTCGTACCTGCTCTTACTTTTTCTAAAAGCAAATTTGTTGTCGAGCCGGATTATAGTGTCAATGAAAAACGTGTTTTCAAGTGAAAAAAAAATTTTTTTCACTGTTTGTGCTCTTATACTTGTTCCGATTATTTTTTTACCACACATTTACAACACGTGCAAACGATCTCTACAAAGATGAAGCGGGAGGATTGTATGGACCAGGCATCACTGATTAAGGGTAGAATGATTTTTCTTCATTTTACTTGATCAAAAGAATTTTTTTTGTTTACCCCAAAAATCTTTAAACTAGCACAAATGCGTTAACAGAATTCGTGATCAGCGACCCAAAAAACATAAAAGGCAACATTCAGGTTATGACAAAATTATTATGATTACCATTCCTATGGTGATAATGACCCTTGATCATTATTGTCCATAGATATTAAACAATATTATGACACAATTAGTAACAAGAAACAGGTGAAAAAATTGAAAGTTGCACAATTTGTTTATTTATCAATGATTTTTTTCAGTCGAGGGTCATTAGATAACCATTCACATGTACTTCAAAATAAAATTTGTTTCGTATGTGTCAGATGATCCACAATGGAGAAATCATGGGTAACACTTTAAAAGATGGTGTCTTCCGGTTGCCCAAACCTCCACCGTATGTCAACGCAAATTTAGAAAAAAAACTTTTTTTATACGCTACACCATTTATAATAGAATATAAAAAAAGTAAAATTTAAAATAAAAATTTGTGTGATAAAAATAATTGAAAAAGATCGTTTTTACCATACTACCCCTTTAAGGATAAGTTATGTTTACTTAAAATAAATTGCCCAAAATTCAATTTTAAATTTGTCTATAAATTTCTCGATTTTTCGGTCATTTATGGTGATTCTACATGTAAATATAACAAATGATTACAAATTATTCAAAATTCAATTCAAAACATTTCTATACATTTTTCGAAATGAATAAAAAGGGCTGAAATCATTCACGTGTCAGTCGTAGAAATCGACCACTGTTGGCACTTTTCAGTTCGTAGGTATGAAATGGAGACGTATGCCTATGGCCTCATAATTTTGGACGTAATACACTGCAAAAACAAAGTCTTACTACTGTTAGGATCCCAGAATCGTTTGTTTTCCATTAAAAAGATCAGCATCAGGTTATTAAATTCAAAAATAGTAGTTAAAAAAAATGATATCATGAACAAAGCAATCTCTCGTTTTCACAACGTAAATACAAACATGGTATTTATATGATTATAGCATGGAAAGGGGGACTTTAGGTTCGCGGCCAGACCAGAGAAATAGCGACATTCATGCACGAATTATCTAAATTAAAATAAGAATGATCCGTATATTATATTTTATATTCACCAATAGAATTAAAGATGACCGCCAAAGTGACAAGAAAAATAACGAGCATCCTCATTTTCGCAAAGTCGAGAAAAAAGTAGTTAATTCTTCAGTGAATAATTTGCATAACAACTGTATCTAACGAATATTCCATTTCATAATCAGAGTGAAAATATATACACTTAAGTAGCTGTTATCTTACATACATTTGAGACAAAGACCTTGTTATTGTCAAGATTTTTCTTCGCAGATCATTATAGCATCTCACATTTCTTATCATGATCATTATAACCATAAAATTCTTATCTCGAATGGAATATATTGTTTTCAAGCGATAATAGAGTGTTGATGTCTTTATCGAAATTGGACGTTTTTTGACTTATTGATTCAAATTTTTTTAATTAAATTTTTTCTTGAAAAACAGATTTTTCTCTTTCCGCTCGAATGGGAATCGAGCTACAGAACTTTTGATCTTCGGTCATGTATTTTCCATTAGGCTATTACAGAGACCAGAACAAAAATCTTAATTCAAGAAAATAGCGCTAATTTCAGCTAGGTGTTAATGGTATAAGTAATTATTTTAAACAAATTTGTTATATAATCAGCGAATGTTACTTTACCGACCGAAGATAACCCTCTAAAGCATGGAGGGGTTGAATAGACAGATTTATATTGTTTGGCAAAAAGATCAGGTATGCCATCATAAGAGTCTGCTTGTTTGCTAACTAAAAACATTTTACTTGATAGATCCTTTTTTGTACTTACAAAGTTAAAGTAAATCCAAAAATGTTTCGGAACACGAATACAGTACCCTTCCACTTATCGCGAGAGGCTGGGTTTACCCTTATATCTGATTGGTTTAGAAAATCAAATATGTTCAAAAAAGGTAATGTCAAAATTTTATACATTAAGAGGTTATTGCGTTCATTTTAAATACTCATCCTAAAGTCTCAGCAACTAGAATAATAGCCCATTTACGTTTCAATTCGAGAGACAAGGGCGGGCGATAGTTATCTACTGGTAGTAGGGGTTCAATGACAACCTTACTGGACACAGAGCAAGAGTTTTTTATTATCACCTCAAGTATTCATCCACGGTTTTTTCCGTTATCATTTACTTTTGCTAAATTGAAATGATCCTAATGACCATTTCTGTATTCCAGTCTAAATATGGCATGTGTAAGTCACCACAAACAATGACAGAGTATGCCAGAAAGGAAATAGAAATATCTGCAAGAGTTCTACACAGCTCGAGATTTACATTCGTAATTGATGTAGTTATGTTGCTGAGCATTAGATGTCACCGCTGTCGTAAGCTAGTTGTTGATCGTCTAGTTTTATTTTTTCCTCCTTTTCTTATCTTCTGAGAATCCTTGACGGAATATCAATTGAAGATCTGCTTCCCCTTCCTATCTTCAGCTTACGAGAGAGCTCCTTCGCCAGTTATCTCCTTAAGCTGCATCTTTCTTTTATCAAGAGTGCGCCACAAGCTTTTCAGAGAGCTATTATTGGACTCCTTTTTGCTTTTCAGGAATGCACGTAGGAGCACATGTGCAGTGTGCTCTGATTCGCAAAAAATCTTTACAGACCAAAGCTTTGCCTGCTGTTGTTAAAAAACAACAATTCGAAAGGGTCTTATTCTTTTATGCGCGGTTTCAGAAATAATACAAGAAAAAATTTCACATGCAAAGGATGGATGATTTTTATTTATAGAAGAGACGGTGTCCTGAGATGAGACTTGCTCCAAAGTCCCCATTCTCTCAATAGCATCGACAATTTTAGTCGAGAGACTGTCAATCTTAGACCTACAGCTGCCAAGAGTTTCTGTGACATTTTGCACTCGAGGATATACTGTAGCGAAAATAGTGTTTATCATGCGCTCAATGTCTTCAATGGTAAGGTATGATGGCTGCGACATTGTATGTGTATGAGGATGAGGTGCACAAAACTTTGCGAGTTCATCGCTTTCGAGAACTCTTATCCGAACTCCAAAGACTGATGAGTTGAAGTCTCACACTCCGAAAAAGAACTGCATTTACAACAAAGCCCTTGAATTCACGGCATTAAATATCAGATTTAACTTTGATTTGCTTAGACTCCTTGATTGCGTTCGAAATCATAATGTAGAAAACGAAAACCACGACAGTAAAAAAGTGCAATGTCCAAGCTCACGAACACTTTGAGGGTAGATCAGTTTGACAAAATGACAAAGGCACGAAATTGAGGCATCGCACAAATCAGCTATATCGCTTTGATAAAAACAGCAGACTTAGTGCACTTGTTGAGAACCTAAATTCTTTGTAATTTCACGTGAAACCAGCATACAATGAGCACACGCGACGCGTCAGACTTTGAAATTTTAGTTAGTACTGAAATTTAGTTTTTAAATTAAAGAAATTATTTAATTTAAAATTTAAAGAAATTGCATTTGATCGTGCGACTTTTTCCACTTATTTAAAGAAAACAAAATCAGTTTTGCCATGGTAGGGACTACTCACAGAAATTGCAATCTAAAAAGACACCAGTTCCATCTTCAACCGTGGTAAAGCATATTTGCCTTATTTCCGACTTGGGCCAGATCGGGCACTCAATTTTGTTAAATATGCTCTTTTTATTTTTTCCGGTTACAGTAACGAGAATTCTGTTTATATGAAGCTGAACTTCCGATTAAAAGAATCAGCAATCTGATCACTTCGACCAGAACAAATAGTAAGGGCATATCTATTCGAAGTTCTGGTTGATCTAACCAGACATTTATTTATGTGTAAGAGGAGTTCCTTTTTGTTGCAGCTTCTTTGGTACGAAACATTGTTTCTAATGTAAACCTCAGTTTTTATTCTGTTAAAGGAAAGAACAAGTTCGTTAACCAGCCACTTTTAGATTTTTTTAAATATTACAATGGGATCCAGCGGGTAAAAAAGTACTTTTTAGGTAGTTCTTAGAAATATGGTCCAAGTGAATTCATTTTTATCTTTTACACAGTACAATTTATCATTCGGAGAACATTTTGTCCAATTTGGGTTAAAAAATACTTCGAAATAAGTTGGTGACCAAGCATTATCGAGGACGCCTTTTCAAAAAGATGATTTGTGGTGCCAACTGTAGCTGATCGTAGAATCATCGAATATGAAAAGGCAAATAAATTTGGTTAAAACATAAGTTTTTCTTATCCCACATCTGTTTTTTTTTAAATTCTGGTGGTAAATCGGTGCAGTACTTTTTGAGGGTACTTGGAGGGTACCTTCAAGTAAAACGCGCTTAAAATTTTAAACTTTGATAAAGTGAAGAAAAAAATTTAATTTTTTGCGCGCTTCTTCTCGCGTTGAAGGGACAGAGACTTGAAGGTCAATAGCTAAGAATTAGCTAAGAAAATGCAAAAAAATCAATTTTTCGACAGTTACAAGACCCTAATCCCCCCTTTAGCTGATATCATAATTTTGTGGTATCAGAATATTACAATTTTAGAAAAGGTAACGTGCTAGCACCGTTCGACTTATTCGAGATATTTGAAAAAATTAGACTCTATCGTAAAAAATTTAATGTCTTTTTTGGCAATGTTCTGAGCTTGTTGCTTACATACTCAACTAAATTCTTGAAAGATAAACTACTTTGTTAAAATTTCATTTTATCAATTGTGTAGGAAATTTTGGTTTTTTAAAATCTCTTACTCTATGTGTGCCACTTACTGTTCAGTATTTTCTTATCTCAAAAATGATACCCTAAGCTTATCAAGAATCTTCATCTTCTTTAACAATCGTTTCAGTTTCGTTATGGATATTCGTTTTATTCGGAAAGGTTTAGTTGACATCAGAAAATACGGATTAATAAGCTACATATTGTGAGAGATTTGCCAAAACTAGAATTATCTCAAAATTACTATGAAAAGGAGCAGCTGATAATAATTTTCTATACAGTTGCAAATTGTTTTTCAAAAAAAACATCTCTCCTAAAATTTATTAACTTCGTTAGAATATCCTTAAGCTAATTGTTTTTAAGCCCTAAAGCGCATTGATATGGTTTAAATGAATTAAAATTCTATCCATAACTTCCGTATAACTCTCTGAAATTTCAATAATCGAGGAAACAAATTGGAACATCATATCAGTATTAGCAAAACACAAAAGGAAAGAATCCTTGATAATAATGATAGCCTGAGATTCAAATTTTGTAATTCAATTTGAATCGGACAACAGATTACAAAGAATATTATATTTTAGTGTTTTTTCTTTTCATTAAATTAATGATACAGCTTCCGTAACGAATCTTCATTCGAAATAACTGTATCAAACCAATGAGACATTATTCCGAAACTTTTGCCTACATTACATTCCTTCCTTTCAAATGCGGTCATAACGTCAACTTCACTGCTTATCATGTTTATTTTTATTCTCTTGTTTGAAAGATAAATTCCACGAAAAATACCAGTATACTCCAGTATTGCAAACACGTCACCAACGGCTGTCGATAATACAATATATTCCCGAGTTGGCATAGCTACAAATTTACTATATTCAAACATCACTTGAATTCTCTTTTCAGCAGGAAAAACGTATCTTCGAAATTCGAATTGGCGATTCGGATTTATCTGGGGAATAAGCCGAATATACCCAAGTTCTTGTACTGAATATCCTAGCACATGATCAGAAGGAGGCCTGCCTGGCGGAGAGCTTGACCTGGAATCCTGAGGAAAAGTTCGGTCAAGTGGATGTTGTCTGACAGGAGAAGAATTAGCAGAATTGCGTTCGCTATTTCGATTCGGTTCGAACTGCAATGAATCGTAGTTCGCAAGCTCTGTCTTAAAACATTTTGGAAAGATTGGACGATTTTTTCCAACTGGACAATCCCTCGTTTCATCTGAAGTCATATCATGAACTGCGCCATTTATGAGATTTATTTTTACTCGCGAATGCGCCGTATATATTCCACGAAGAATTCCACTATAATCCAATATTGCAAAAGCGTCACCATTAGATGTTGATACTACAATATATTCTCGGTTTGGCCCGAACATATAATTTTTATGATCTATTCGCATATGAATTCTTTTATTGGTAGGAAAAACGTATTTCCGGAATTCGAATCGCTGGTTTGGATTTTTGCAAGGAATAAGCCGTACATATCCAAGTTGTTCCATTGTGTATCCAAATACTTTATCAGAAGGAGGCCTGCCAGGAGGAGACACGGACCTCTCACGAATTAGAGTTTCCTCAGGTGTAGAAGAGCGATGAGGTAAATGTTGTGTGGCAGAAGATGAAGAACCAGGATTGGGTTCCCTATTATGATTCCATTTAAACTTTAGTGAATCGATATCTGCGAAAGCTTTAATGAAACTTAGTGGAAAGATTGGGTTTCTTCTGCCTACTGGACAATCCTGAATTTCATCTTTGGTCATGATCTGAATTTCTCCGGTTATCATATTTATTTTTACCCTCGGATTAAAAATTTTTCTCCAGTGTATTCCAAGAAGAACCCCGCTATACTCCATTATTGCAAATACATCACCATTGGAAGTTGATAATACTATATGTTCTTCGGCTGGTACGGGAGTAAACGACTTTCCATTTTTTTTCCAACAAATTGGTGTACTAGCTACAGAAATATATCTTCGAAATTCGAATCGAAGGTTGGGATTTCTGCGAGAAATGAGACGAATATATCCAAGTTCATCAAGGGAATATCCCAGTATTTTATTAGAATGTGGACGGTTAGCAGGAGACCTGGACCTGGCACGAAAAGGGGGATCCTCTGTAGAAGTTCGATCAGGTGTATGTTGTTTTCCAGCAGCAACCGAAGAAGAAGGATCAGGATATCGTCTGCTCTGAGGGCTTCGGTCAGACTGTGAACTGCATTCTGCCAAAAGACATTAAAGATTCATTTTTTTATTGATTAAAACATTTATATCTAATAGATTTGCCTGAATTCAATATTTCCTTGCAGAAAGTATCTCTATCGGTTTCGGTTTGATACCTGTACTTACGTACTTCACCACGGGAAGGTTGGAGTATTTTTAAGATCGGGAAGGAACCCCTGTGATTGCTCACGCAAATAATGTAAAGTTACACTTCTACTACTTTTGCAAATCCGCGTGGGAACGAGAAGGCACCCCTGACTGGTCACAAGAAATAATGAAAGGCCCCCTTCCCCTTTTCCAACGACCCGTGGAACGAGAAGGCACCCCTGTGGCCGAAAATCGATATTTTTTTGACTTTCTCGGAATATATCACTCGAAGAAAACAGTTTTAGAAAAAAACCATGCATTTTAATGTGTCTGTTGTGTGTATATAGGAATAGGAAAGAAGGAACGAGAAACATGTAAACCCTCAGAAGACACTTTAGGAGCTTCCATTCCATTCCATTAGAATGCGTAACTTGTTTCTGGTTCCGTTTCGGGCCCAATTCGTTTGGATTTTGGAACGTTTCAGCGTGGATCTGACATTAAACCGGAATTCCGATATACATAGATACACATACTTGCAAAAAGAATTAGGGCAAAATGTTATAACTCCAACGAAGCATAAATGGTAAAGTTAAGAATTTCTAAAGGGAATAAAGGTCAACGCTTAAAAGACCCAAGGAACACAAGCGCCAAATTTTTAAATTTCGAAAGAATGTGAGCGTTAATGTTGACCACATCAAAGGGCCGGGTTCCGCAACCCTAATTTTTAAGTCATTTGAGTATCTGAATAATTCGAGTGTATTCACTGATTCTTAAGAATGAAGAGGTTACGCGGAGAGGAATTTTTATAAATTTATTTTTGAGAAATTAAAAAAGAAATAAGTTTACAAAACAAAATTTATATTGATTTCTATGACTTATATACGACAATATTTTCAAACGAAAAGAAGTATTCTTTTAATCTCATTTTAAAATATTTTATTTTTTAATAGATATAGTTTATAAAAGCTTAAATTTTGTAATAACTTACAAAACTTTTTAAAATTAGATCATTTCTTAACAACCTTTTTTGGCATTCAACTGCACATTACAATTTCAGAATTTATAAATAAAATTTTTTGTTGCACTTTTATAAATTTTAGAAAAATTGAAAATTACGGAATTTCATGAATTAAGAAAAATGGATAATGTTTTAGATGAACCATTAAAAGGAAAATCACAAACGTTGTATGGTCTTACCTTAAAGCAATATAAAAAATTTGTATTTATTAAGAGCAAAGTTACGTCCTGGTCAAATCATGATGTCATTAGAAGTTTTAAATTGAATTATATTTATTTTTAAGGATGATACAAACTATTTTTTGTTCTAGAAATAAGTTAAACACACACAGAAAAAAGATTCTTTAACTTAAAAACCTTTTCTTTAATTAAAGAAAAATATTCATTGGCAAATCCTATAAAAAATTACTTACAATACAAGCCGATTAGAGTCCTAAAACGTTTTTCATTTCGTGAATTTTTAAGAGTAAAAAAAGACAAAAATAAATGTAATATCTTTTTTTGTAACTAACAAAATGAATTTTTTTGGCTTCAATTACAATTCAATTTTATATTTATGTTTGAATTTATCTTAGAGAAAGATACTTATTTTACTCATATTATCATTCTTCCAGCACTTATAAAACTCACAAAAACTAAAAGTGTACTGAGCTTTCGACGCGAATGTAAAGTAATAAATTTAAAGTAAATTCACAATAAATTGAATTTTCTTAACACTAAAAATAATCAAATGAGATCGTTATAATATAACATTTGAATGAAACATGTCAAAAAAAAATTCGACGTTGAATTAAGAAAATTAAATATCACTTGGGGCAACACCAATTTTTGGCCCGGCACTGGTCGTTTCTCACAAGCGATGAGAATTTTTCTGGTTAGTATATAAGGAACATTTCGACTGATATACGCAGCGTGCGATGTTACGCGTTAGGGAATTGCTTTATATGTAGTAGTGTTAGGTTAGGTTATGGTTATGGTGCGTTTTGATGCAGTGAGGTTCACTTATTTCTCTCAAAGTGTAAGAATTACTCTGTGGTTGCACGAAAGGCTCCATTACTGCACCACAGAGTAATATTTCATCACTTTTCCGAATATATCTTACAGCGTACTTTTTCCCGCGTAGAATTTTTTCACTTGGGGTATCGTAAGTTTAATTGTATATTATGCACCTAAGGGTAAGAAGAGGAACTTTTTCAACGAGTGTATGTTTTTAATACGAGTAGTACTGAAAACGGACATAAGTAAAAAAATATCCCTTACCCTTGGCGCTCACGATAATTTTTATAACAAGCGGATGATTTCAGACATTTTTCGAAATGCTATCATGATTTTAGCCCATACTATATTTCGAATAAAGTAAGCATGATTTAGAGTAACTTTAAGGGTAATTTATGGTAACTTAGTATAAATCAATAATACAAATTTCTGGCAGAAATCATGCACGTATCAGAAAATAGTATATCAAGCACCAAGGGGCAGAAAAAGGAAATTATTGATGAATGTATGTTTTTAGTGTCAGTCGTAGAAACCGACCATAAGTGCCACTTTTCAGTTTGTTGGTATGTAATGGCCACGTATGTCTGTGGCATCATAATTTTTGACGTCATACAGTCTGAAAACAAAGTCTTATCACTGAAAGGATCTCAGAATTGTTAGTTTTCCATTTAAAAATTAAGCAGCAGGTTATTAAGTTCATAAATAATAAATGAATAAAATGACACCATGAACAAAGGAATATCTTTTTTTTTACCAGAGAAATAGAGGCATTCATGCATTCGCTATCTACAATATAATAAGAATGATAAATATATTATATTTTATATTCACCAATGGAATTAAAGAGGACCGCCAAAGTGATAAAGAAAACAAAGAGCATCCTCATTTTCGCAAAGTCGAGAACAAACTGATTAATTCTTCAGAAAATAATTTGTATAACAACTGTATCTAAGCAATATTCCATTGCATAATCAGAGTACAAATATATACTTAAGTAGCTGTTATCTCACATTCATATGAGATAACGAAATCATTATTGTCAAGATTTTATGCTATAATAAATGCAAAAATAATCATTTTAAATTAATTTTTTTCTTGAAACAAAGATTTTTCTCTTCCCGCTCCACTGGGAATCGAGCCACAGAACTTCTGATTTTAGGTCAGGTGCTTTTCAATTGAGCTATAATAATTTTCAAATAATTACATGTATGATGAACACCTACATAAAATTAGCGTTAGTTTTTTGAAATGTTGTTCTTATTTTGATATCACTAATAGCTTAATGGAAAAGTACCTGACCGAAAATCAGACGTTTTGTAGTTCGATTCCCAGTCGGTAAAGTACCATTCGCTAATGATATAACAGACTAATTTTAAATAATTGTTGATTCAGAAGTAATGGTCTGTAATTCGGTTTCTGTTAGTTAGCCAGTCATTTTTGACCAACACACATTTTTTGTCTGAAATATATGGGGCATTATTTCTCGAGTGTACCCACCTTGAAAAATGACTTTCTCTGATCGAACTCAAACTTAGGCAAAGTGTAGTCCTACTAGGTAGTACTTTATGGGAATTTTTTTTTCGATTAAATAAAAATTGAAAGGGATCGGGGAAGGGGGATTTTTGGGTTTGGTGCTGTTAGTACCTATTTCGAATGTACTAAACTGCTTTCGTATGGATTAAAAAAAATTTTGTGCGTCGACGGCACTCGAGACCGCTGGGACGCTCGCTCGGCGGAACTTCTTCGGACTAATTTATCGTGTCAATTATGATTATTCGTTGTTTGCAGAACTTTCCATGATCTGTATGAGGAAATTTATAACATGATGTCGAATATTTTACATAATACTGGTTTACACAAAATTTGGTTTTTGGAATTTTTTTAAGTAAAATGAATACCTATAGTAAAATATTGATACTTTATACTTTTAAAATGATCCGCTAATACATGAATAGTTCTAAATCACGCTACTAGATGCCTAACAAGAATTTCTCTCCCAAACGAGAACAAGTTTTATGCGCAAAAATAACTATTGCTGGAAGCTCAATATTTTACTTGAGGATTCCTTAAAATTATGCTTTTGATGCCGGTTTTTACGAATTATTTCTTATTCTGTTTTATTATAATTTATATTTCTTACATTTAGAAATATCTTTGAAGTTCTTGGTTTAGATTTGCGATTCCCATTTTTTCGAATTGGCACTTTGCTCTGATGCATACAGTTATGCAAACATTTTAAAATTTCTAATTTTTAATTAGAACTTAGATCCTCTTGCGCAATCTCCTCTAAGATGGACAAGCTTAGGAAAGTGTGGGCTGATATGTGTATTAATCGTTTTGGTAAAAAGAAATATGAAAGAGGAGTTTTACGTTACGTTTCTAATAGTTTACGGTCTCAATTTTCTTCGTTACCAACAGGGTCAAAAATATGTTCGGCCTGCATTATCCAACTTAGAAACTCATGGAAAAACCCATCAACAGCTTCAGAATCGGAGAATCTTGCAGAATTCTCAAATAATCCTGAAATAAATTCTAAAAGTTTAAAAAAAATTAATTTTTTCTCGACAAGTATAACGATGACGATGACGATGACGATGACGATGAAAATGATGAAGAATTTTCACGGCAGCCAGAAGCGAGAAAGTCCAAGATTGATTGTTGTGACAGCAAAACTAAACAAAAATTTAAAGAATCTGACATCTTAGCAGAAAGAATACAACTTCTTACACTTGCACCAGAATCTTGGGGCCGCAGACTGCTAATAAAAGAACTTAATATTTCAGAAAGGCTAGCAAAAAATGTGAAATGCGATAAAAATAGTCATTTAATGTCAGGAATAAAAATTAAAATAGGTTTTACAAAATTCACTCAAATCATACCAGCTCACTGTGTTTCAGCAGGAAGCAGTGGCACTCATACAGTTTGTGTTTGTAGTTACCATGAAAATGTGAAAATGATGCTGATCAGCTTAAATGAATATCAAAACTGCATACCTGAAGTCATATGCCCTGTACCAACGACTTTATGTTATCTAGGGGAGTGTGAATCCTGCCCAGGTACAATAGCTCTGAATGATAATTTACTAACTGCTCTTGATCAGTTAAACATTGAAGAGATACGGTTCGAAGTTTAGTTGCAAACAGACAGATGTACTCTGCAAACTCTTGCTAAAAATTTTGATGAGTTTGTTGAAGATCTTTGTAAACGAATAGTAAAACTGAAATCCCATGATTTTCTTGCTAAGGAACAGACTATCTTCTTAAAGAACCTCAAAGAAAAACTACGGACAGGCGAGTTTATTACCACATTTGATTTTGCTGAAAACTATGCATTCGTAATTCAAAATGCAGCGCAGGCATTTCACTAATATAATGACCATGCAACTATCTTCACAGTAGTTATTTACTATCGCGAAGATAAAAAATTGTAGCACAAAAGCATGGTTATAATTTTAGATAATGTTAAAGCTAATCATAGTTTGAAGAAGGTTTACTATTTTACAGACGGTGCAGGGCAACAATTTAAAAATAAAAACAGTTTTGTCAATCTTCAAGCTCACGAAGAAGATTTTAGTGTGCCAGCAGAATGGCATTTTCATGCTACAGCTCATGGTAAAGGAGCTTGAAATGGCACCGGAGCAAATATAAAAAGAGGAGCTGCTCGGGCCAGCCTGCAAGCTTATGCGAAACATCATATACTGACTACCAAAGCGTTCTTTGAGTGGGCGCAAAAGAGTTGTAAAGAAACGTTGGCTTCTTTCAATAGCACGGAAACTTATACTGCAACTTTAGAAATGCTAAAGCCAAGATTTGACAGTGCAGCAACGATACCAGGTACCTTGCTGTATCATGCGTTTATTCCTTACCAACATCAGCTGCAACAGAGTGCGATTTATTTAAAAGAAAAAAAAAGAAACAAAGCCAAAGACCACGAAAAGACCGAAAAAGCCATTTGTCAAAGTAACAGGAAAAGTTAGGAAGTTCGCAATTAAAAAAAAAGAAAGGAGCAAAGAAATAAGCTTTAAGATAACTTTTAAAACCATTTAAGGCTATCGATAAATACACACAATAACAATTTTTCCACTTACAATATATCATCTTTGAAAAATACACTTTAATTTACTTGATCAGTATTACATCCCTTCAGTGACTGTAATGCAGGCATTTAAATACTATAATGACCGTCTCAACCCTGTCAAATGCAGAAAGCATTTCTAATAGCAACAAATATTTATAATTCACAAGAAAAATTAGTCCGAAGAAGTTCCGCCGAGCGAGCGTCCCAGCAATCTCGAGTGCCGTCGGCTTAGAAATAAAAACCCCTGATCTTTATTTTAAGCCAAAAAAATGGGTCGAAATAAAAAAAAGTCCAAAATATTTTTGATTACAAAAAAAAGAACTTAAATTTTCAATTTTTAAAAAAGTAGTTATAACCCCTGTCAATTTTCATCCAATCGTAAGAAAAATTTTCCATAAAGTACTACATTTTTCAAGGTGGGTACACTTGAGAAATAATGCCCCATATATGGAAATTTTCTTTGTACATTTTTTTCAACAAATGGTTAATCTATGTATGTGACAAAAAAATTTGTGAAAGGAAAAGTTCCTGAAACAATCTAAAAATACAGATAAAATAATTGTTGAATGAAGAACCAACAGTAACATGTTAAAATCCATGTTTTCTGTTTCATAGTCTCCAAATAAAATGTTTTTATCGAAAAAGAAGAAAAGTATGCAGTTTTCAATATTTTCATCTTAAAAAAAATTATACACATAACAAGTATTCCAGAATAACAATAAGCTAGTGCAATGCTTAGGATTAAAAATTAGACCAAAAGTTTTTGAATACTTGTATCTTCACGAATAAAGATAACACAGGCTCATCCATAATAATATTGGCTGATGCAGCTGATAGATTTTCCTAGACGGTACTCTTAAATATTTTTGGAATAATGCTGAGAATTGTTATCGGTCTGCAATTGATGTGAACATTTTTATTACCATTTTTAAAAATAGGAACAAATATGCCTTTTTCAAATAATCGGCAAGGACCCTCGACAAACGATTTATTAAATATTTTGTCAAAAAGATCCTTTTTTATACTTACAAAGTTAAAGTAGTTTCAAGAAGATTTCGTATTAGATATAGTAGATTGATATTGTTGATAATCACTTAAAATACTTGTTCGCTTAATGAGTAGCCAGGGCTGCCTTTTTGCTAAATCGATTGGATATGTTATAAGTCAAACCTGAGAGGAACAGGCGAGGATTAATTATTTTTAATGTAATCGTTATCTACAGGTAGTAGGCGATCAATGACCACCCTGTTGGACACAGATCATCAGTTTGTTAATATTAAATCAAGTATTGATCCATGGTTATTTCCGTTATCATTTTCATGCGTCAAATTTAAATGATCCAAAGAAGAGTTATACAGAGATCGGGATTTACATTCGTAATCAATGTAATTTCGGGCGTACGCATGTTTTCAGGAATAATAAAAAAACAAGTTTCACTTGCAAACGATGGAGGATTTTTATTTAGAGGAGAGGCGCTGTAATCAAAGTTTTTTGTCGTACCTTCAACTGCTTCCACCCTGTTGGCCAATTCGTCAATCCTTTTCTCCAAAGTCCCAATTATCTCAATAGTATCGTCAATTTTGGTCAAGTGAATGCCAATCTTAGGTCTAAAGTTACCAATAGTGCCTGTGACATTTTCCAGTCGAGGATTTACTGTAGCGAGAGCAGTGTTTATTACGCGTTGAATGCCTTGAATGGTGAGGTTAGCTGTCTGCGACACTGTAGGTGTACGAGGACGAGGTGCACAATACTTTGCGAGGGCATGGCTTGCGAGAACAAAATGGCAACAAAATGCTAAGAGGCTTGTGTGGGAAAAATGGAGTAGGTGGTCGTTCTTGTGTCGCTTCGTGTCCAAAGAGAGACGATGCTTTTGGTGGATCGAACATAATACGCGAAAAAACATGTTTTCTAGACAAAATTTTTGATTGCAAATCCTCCATCTAATAATCCTCTTACAATTTGAAAAAATAGTTAACCAAACAAAGTAGGTTCCCAATGCGCGGAACTGCTATTTCAAATCACATCATCTCTAAGCACAACCGCGGTTAATCGCACCTATATATTATACCTATGTTTATAATAATATCCTTCTGAAATATTTTCATAATTTTACGTTTACCATGACCGTGTGTCTTATTCTATTTGCCAATTGAATCAAGGCTGACAACCAAAGTGAAAACAAAAGCATCGACAACCCTCATTTTTGCAGAGATATTTAAAAATTGGCGACATGTTTATACTCGGATACGTGACTTATTCGACGTGAGTTCTGTAGGATTTTTGATTCAGAATTCTGATTACTTTAACCAGAAAAAAGAAGTAAGGGCATCTTGACAAAATTCTGGCTTTTTGGTACCAAACATTGTTCCTAATGGAAGCCTCAGTTTTTTCTGCGTTAAAGGAAAGGACAATTTCTTTAGCCAGCCACTTTCAGAAGCGGTTCAAAAAACATTTTGTCGAATTTTCGTTAAAAAATATATAGAAATAAGTCCTTGACCGGGTATTATCGAGAACACCTTTTCAAAAGAATGATTTGTGGTGCCAACTGTAGCTCATCTCAGAATTATCGAAAATGAAAAGGCAAATAAATTTGGTTAAAACATAAGTTTTTCTTACCCAATTTGTGTGTTTTTCTTAATTTTTGGTGATAAATCGGTGCAGTAGTTTTTGAGTGATAGTTCAAAACGTCTTTGAAAATTGTAATTTGGAGTTAAACTACTTCGGTAAAATTTCATTCTATCAATTGTGCAGGAAATTGTAGTATTTTTAAATCTTTTACATTATGTGTGGTGGTTACTGTTCAGTATTTTCTTATCATAGAAATAATACTTTTACGTCTATAAAGAATAATTATCTTTGTTAACAATATTTTCAGTATCATTTTGGACATTCATTTTATTTGAATCAGTTTCTTTGCCATCAGAAAATACAAATTAATAAAATACATATTGTCAGAGATTTCACAAAACTAGAATTCAATCCGACTTACTATGGAAAAGAGCAGCTGATATTAATTTTGTATATAGTTGCAAATTATTTTTCACAAATGCATAGATATTGTTTACATGAACTAGATCTTTTCCACTAGTTTTATGTAACTTTCTATATTTTAAATAATAGAAGAAAGAAATTGAATTACCATATCGGAATTAGCAAAAGACAAAAGGAAAGAATCCTTGATGGCCATTATTGACTGAGATTTGAATCTCTTATTTTAATTTTAAATTGCACAACAGATTACAAAGAATATTAAATTTTCGTTTATCTATTTGTCATTGAATTAGTGATACAGATTCTGTAGAGAATCTTCTTTCGAAATAACTGTATCAAACCAATGAGACATTATTCCGAAACTTTTGCCTACATTACATTCCTTCATTTCAAATGCGGTCATAAACTCAACTTCACTGCGTATTATGTTTATTCTTATTCTCCTGGCTGAAAGATAAATTCCACGAAAAATACCAGTATACTCCAGTATTGAAAAAACGTCACCAATGGCTGTCGATAATACAATATATTCCCGAGTTGGAATAGCTACAAATTTACTATATTCAAACATCACTTGAATTCTCTTTTCAGCAGGAAAAACGTATCTTCGAAATTCGAATTGGCGATTCGGATTTATCTGGGGAATGAGCCTGATGTATCCAAGTTGTCTAAGTGAATACCCAAGTACTTGACCAGTTGGAGGCCTGCCCGGAGGGGAGCTTGACCTGGAATCAAGAAGAGATTCCTGCGGAAGAGTCCGGTCAAGTGGATGTTGTGTGACCGAAGAAGAATTAGCAGGATTTCGTTCGTTATTTGGATTCGGTTGGAACTTTAATGAATCGTAGTTTGCAAGTTCTTTCTTAAAACATTTTGGAAAGGGTGGGCGACCTTTTCCAACTGGACAATCCTTCATTTCATCCGAAGTCATATCAACAACTGCGCCGTTTATAAGATTTATTTTTACTCGCGAATGCGCCGTATATATACCGCGAAGAGTTCCACTATAATCCAATATTGCAAAAGCGTCACCATTAGATGCTGATACTAGAATATATTCTCGGTTTGGCGCAAACATACAATTTGTATGATCTATTCGCATATGAATTCTTTTATCGGTAGGAAAAACGTATTTTCGAAATTCGAATCGCTGGTTTGGATTTTTGCAAGGAATAAGCCGAACATATCCAAGTTGTTCCATCGTGTATCCAAATACTTTATCAGAAGGAGGCCTGCCTGGAGGAGACACGGACCTCTCACGAATAAGAGTCTCCTCAGGAATAGAAGAGCGATGAGGTGAATTTTGTCTGGCAGAAGAAGAAGAACCAGGATTAGGTTCCCCCATATGATTCCATTTGAACTGTAGTGAATCGTTACTTCCGAAGGCTTTAATAAAACTTAGTGGGAAGATTGGGTTTTTTCTTCCTACTGGACAATCCCTCATTTCATCTCTGGTCATGTTATCAATTTCTCCGCTTATCATATTTATTTTGACTCTCGGATTACCCATTTTTCTCCTGTATATTCCGAGAAGAACACCGCTATACTCCATTATTGCACAAATTTCACCATGGGATGTAGATAATACCATATGTTCTTCGGCTGGTACGGGTCTATACGTATTTCCATATTTTTTCCAACAAATTGGTGTATTAGGTGCACAAATATATCTTCGAAATTCGAATCGGAGGTTGGGATTTCTGCGGGAAATGAGACGAATATATCCAAGTTCATCAAGGGAATATCCCAGTATTTTATTAGAATGAGGGCGGTCAGCAGGAGACCTGGACCTGGCGCGAGAAGTGGGATCCTCTGTAGAATATTGGTCACGTGTATGTTGTTTGCCAGCAGCAACAGAAGAAGAACGATCAGGATTACGTCTGCTCTGAGGGATTTCATCAGAATGTGAACTGCATCCTGCAAAAAGGCAATAAAGGTTATTTTTTTATTTTTTAAAACATCTATCTTCGCAGAAAGCATCTTGCTGAAGATTGAATTAAAATTTTGCCAAATAATTTCTAAATATGATAAGTCCTTACTCCATGAAGAGAAAAGATATTAAATTGTCCAATTCATTGGCAAATGTATGTTCCTTAGTTTTTACTGTCAAATAGCACTTAAAAAATGATCGTTTAAGAAGAAAAATATTTGAGGTACATTAATAATACACGTTAGTCATATTTAATAATTTGAACCATATTTAGGGTTTACACACAGCATTTACAACCTATTAAGTTTTGTCTATTTTTTTATTCTTATTTTCCAATGGTATTAAATATGAATGTATTAAATCTATATACATATAAAATGAACCTCTTTTATCGTTTAAGATTACGATTGGTGTTAAAATGACATCTTCTAAATTCAGGTTTATATAGTACTTTTGGTGCCCTAGAGTAAATTTCTCAATGACACGAAATAAAAAAATTTGCACAGTATACTAAAATACCCTGGAGTGGGTTTCTCCAGGACATGAGATTAAATGAATGCCCTTGGAATAAAAATCAAATTTTCGGTGAAGCCTGTATTTTACAGTATTTTAGGGTCCATCGGACTTGTTCCTCAAGGACAGGAAATCAAACCAAAGTCGCAAGATTAAACCAATGCTCCAGGTGTAAAGAACACATTCCTCCTGGGGAAGACTAGTTTTCACAGTATTTCAGGATCCCGAAATACTGTGAAAGCCACATATCTTCGAAGGATATTCGTTTTTTACACCAAGGATATTGTTTGAATCATTTGTCTTCTAAGAACATGATGCAGGGACTCTGAAGATCTGTGAAAGTCACACTAACACAAGTCATTTTAACACCTGTTAATTGATTCAATCTCATGTCTTTGAGGAAATCCCACTTGGTGCGAAGTTGCCATATGCAGTTCACACATCTGTTGCAACGGTATTACGTCCGCGGTGTGATTTCCAAGAGCTCTGCGAAACACCGGAAGTTAAGCATAGTTAAAAATAAAATTGAATAATTGTTTGCAGAATTTCCATGTGGAAGTATTGTAGAACGCATTCTGTAAATTTTTTTACGGGGGTAAGCTTAGTATTATTTTATGCGCCATAGGGGAAAAGACGGACAGTATTAGTGAAAGTCTGTTTTCAGTGCCAGTCGTAGGAACCGACGATAAGTACCACTTAACAAGTTCATAGGATCCCAGAATCGTTTGTTTTGCATTGAAAATAATTATAAAAATTAGAAAGACGTGCTCGATTGTGGTTCTCTCTGTAAGTCGAGGGAGAACTAACAGTTTTTACAAATAGCGTTCGACGCAAACTATGCGATTTGTGTGAATGACAAATGTATTTTAAGATATGTAGAGGAGTTATATCAAAGATGAGTCGGACTAACTACTGCTTTTACTACACACATACTAATATTTCCAAGTTTACGCCGCCCCTATGCATGTGCCGCGTAACTCCACGTAAATTTGTAAATTTCTCAAACGTAACTCAAGGAACCTTCTAAGGTAAACCAGATGATAAAGGGGTTTTCAATGCTCCAAAGGCAGAAGCGATAAACGAATTTTTAGGTAAAATTCATCCGTATCATGAAGTTCCCTTATCGAACTTTTGCACTGGGAGCCAGAAACACATGTTCTACAAGAAAGTCTGTTTTATTCGGTACTTTCTTCCCCTGGAGTAAGTTCTTCAAGGACAAGTGATAAAACAGATGTCCTAGGTGTGAGAAAACAAAAGTTCTGCATGAAGCCTAATTTTTACAGTATATTAATTTTTCTTGAGTGGCTTTCGAGGTGGTACTGGATTGAATCAGAGCCCCAGGTTTAAAAGCACTTTTCCGCCACTAGTACCAAACGATAAACTATACAACTTTGTTCCTAAAGTACCGTAAATCAAGCCAAAGCCCCAGATTTAACAGAAATCTTCTGCGGAAATGTCTGATTTTTGCATTTCTTCTAAGAAAAAGTGTTTTTACACATGGACAATTGGTTCCATCTCATATGCTCGAAGAACTTACAGTAGAATTCCTTTCAAACACAGGTATAATTTTTGCAATAAATGGATCTTATAGTATATAAAATTCTCGTTTCAAAAAAGGCCACAAAATATTTTATCACAGAGTTTACTATTTTTAATTTAATGTTGAAATATGAATTTTCTGTCACCATGTCGATTGGCGGGTCCCTTTGACGTCAACGAGTTAGGATTTCCCACCAATATCAGCTTATCTGTCAGTGAATTTCAAATATCTCTATTAATATTTGGACCCACTGCTTTCCTTCAAGATACTGCTGACTTTAATCAAATATTACAAAAGCAGAGTTTTTTTGTCACATAAAACATAACAAACAAAGCTATTTAATCAAAATATTTAGAATTGACTGCAGACCATGACCTCCCCTCTGTATCATGAGTGTCGTTAGTTTTCATCAAGGCCATATCGTTATATTGACTGATTATTATGAGAACCTCTATGCCACGTGACATCTACGTGACACCAACTTGAATACGTTTTTTATCTCCTTCAATTTTTAATAATTTTTTTCTTTTGCACGATTACACAGAAACTAAATTATAACGCACCTTCAGTTCGGATCAAAAATTATTTTATCTTAAATCGCGAAACAACCCTGTTGGTTCAAAGTTCTGATATGGGTAGCATAATTTTCTCAGTGCAGATGTTGTTCGCATATCTGGTACAAGGTTATTACGTCCGCAGTGTGATTTCCGAGAGCGCAGCTAATTACCGGAATTCAAACTTAGTTTCAAATTAGTTTGTATTCATGTTTCTAAAATTTCCATATGGAAGTTCCGCAGAACGCTTTCCCTAGAATTTTTTCACGTGGACTACGGATCAGCATCAGGTTATTAAAATCAAAAATAGTAGTTGAAAAAGATGATACCATGAACAAAGGACTCTCTCGCTTTCACAACGTAAATACAAAAATGGCTATTATATGATAACAACATGGAAAGGGGGAGTTCAGGTTCGCTTCCAGGCCGGAGAAATTACGGCATTTATGCACACTTTTTGTAAAATATAATAAGAGTGATAGATATATTATATTTTATATTCACCAATTGAATTAAAGATAACCGCCAAAGTGAGCACGAAAATAAAGAGCATCCTCATTTTCGCAAAGTCGAGAAAAAAATTATTAATTCGTCATTGGATAATTCTGATAAAAACTGTATATAAGGAATGTTCGACTACATAATCAAAGTACAAATGTATACTTAAGTAGCTGTTATCTCGAATACATTTGAGATAACGACATGACAATTGTCACGACTTTTCTTCGCTGTTCATTCTAGCATCTCACATTTTTTATCATTGTCATTATAACCATAAAATTCTGATCTCAAATGGAATATATTGTTTTGACGCGATAATTAAGTATTGACGTCTTTATCGAAATTTGACGTTTTTGGACCTTCTGATTTAAATTTTTGGAATGAAATTTTTTCTTGAAAAAGGATTTTTCTCTTTTTGCTCCACTAGAAATCGAGTAACAGAACTTTTGATTCCCGGTCAGGTGCTCTTCCCTTATATGCAGAAAATTGGCGAAAATCTAGGGATATTCAGTACCTTATTCTGATAATAACAGTAAATATTCTTCAGTGTAGCAACTTATATAAAACTAATTTGTACATAGAAATTCTCTAGTGGGCCTGCTGTTTCCTCTAGCTTAGGCAATTCTAGGAAAATTAAAGGTCTTTGTGCGCAGGACAAGTGACTGATTTTGCACGCAAAACTGTAAAGAATATGTGGTTTTTGTTTTTTTCCCCTGTGAATCTATATAATCTGAGAAAGCACTTTAATTTCCCTAGATCTACTTAAACTAGGCGAAACAGAAGGCAAAACAGAGAATTTCTATGCACAAATTAAAGCTCTAAAAGTCGTTTTACTTAAGAATATAACATCGATGTGTATATTTGCGCGTACACTGGTATTATCAAAATAATTTGATTCTGCATATAGGGGGAAACTGAGAAGTCTACGAGAAATTCTGGGGCCAGATTCGGATTCAGCTGCTCAAAATCCATAAGTGTAGCTAGTCACTTGTCTCGTGCAGACCCAGTGCCCTGAGCTTTTTCACAAGAATAACCTGGTCTACTTTGTCGATGGCTTTAAAAAAGTCAGTATTAACAGCATCTACTTGCAAGCCAGCCACAACGTGATTAATTATATAGTACGTATAAATACATAGATTTTTAGTAGTAGACTTCCCTTTTATAGAGCCGTGCTGCTCATCCATAATAATATTGGCTGATGCAGCTGAAAGCTTTTCCTAGACGATATTCTCAAATATTTTTACAATAATGCTATACCAATATAGCATATAGTATATTATAGTATATAAATAGGGACAACTATACCTTTTTTAAATAATCGGAATGGACCATTGACAAACGATTTATTAAATATTGTATGTGAAGGTTCAATCAATCGGTCGACCAAAGTACACAGGAGAATTAGCAGGGATTAAATAGACAAATTTATATTGTTTATCAAAAAGAGTAGCTATACCATTATGAGAGTCGGCTTGTTCACCACCTTCAAAAATTTTCCTTGATAGATAGGTTTCAAAAAGACTTCGGATTAGGTATAGTTGATTTATATTGTTGGTAATATAAAAAATACGTGTGCCCTCATGAGTAGCATGAGCTGTCTTTTTTGCTAAAGTCGAAGGCATTTTCAGTGTTACAAAAAGGTCGAAGGATAGTTAAGATAAGAGTACAATATATCAACTGCTTTGTCCACTATGAAATTAGCAAGGGCGGCTAATAATTATCTACTTGTAGTAGGGGATCAATGACCATCTTGTTGGACACAGATCAAGAATTGTGATGTAGTTTTGTACGTACCTCCTTTACATTATGATAATACAATAATAACTATTTGCTGCTAAGTGTCTGCTGGGCATTGCCTTTACCGTTGTCGTCTGCTACTTGTTCATCTACTAGTTTGATTTCTTCCTCACTTTCCTAGCTGCTGAGTATCCTTGACGTAATATCAATTTGAGATCTGCTTTCCCTTCCTTTCTTCAGCTTACGAGAGATGTCCTTGCGTCAGCTATCTCCTTAAATTATATCCTTCTTTTATTCAGAGTGCGCCAGAAGCTTTGCAACGAGCTGATCTTCAACTCGTTTTTGGTTTTTAGGAACGCACGTAGCAAAAAATCGCAAAAAATCTTTACAGGCCGTGGCTTTGACTGCTTTTGTTTAAAACATCAATTCGAAAGGCTCTTACACTTTTATACATGTTTTCAGAAATAATAAAAGGAAAAATTTTGCTTGCAAAGGATGGAGGATTTTTATTCATAGGAGAGGGTCGGTCCTGAGAGGAGACTTGCTCAAGAAGACCGAAAAGACATATATTTTTTCTCCTTAGGATTCATTGCTCACATTCGACAATACAATTTCTTCCAATGATTTTCATCGACCAAAATTTCGTTTTGCGATTATTGTAATTAAAGTTTTTTTGTCGACCCTGTTGGTCAATTCGTTAATCATTTCCTCCAAAGCCCTAATTCTCTAAATAGCACCGTCAATTTGGGCCGAGAGTTGGTCAATCTTATATCTAAAGCTACCAACAGTTTCTGTGACATTTTTCAGTCGAGGATTTACTGTAGCGAAAGCAGTGTTTATCATGCGTTCAATATCTTGAATGGTGAGGTTTGGTGTCTATTACATTGTAGTACATTGTATCCGATATGCACAAGACTGATGATATGGAGTCTTACACTTCGGGAAAATAAACTCCATCTTCAACAAAGCCCTTGCTTTGTAATTTATTCATTATTCATTTATTATTATATTAATTCATTATTTGCATTAACATAATATTTCGAACAGCGGAATAGCATTCTATAAGTTATAAGATTAATTTTGTTATTTGATTTCACGCCACTTTTTTGCCATTTTCGCGTGCATAATAAGGCTACATGATGGCACTAAAAATTAAATAATCTCAACTAAAGTTCAAAAGCGTCTTTCAATATCGTTTATAATACAAAAATTTAAATATTCAACAAACAAAAATTTACTGGGTAAATTTTACTGGGATTGGGTAAGTTTTGCCTAGAATACATTCCTTTCTACCAAATGGGGTCATACTCAGTATCGCAAAAACGTCACCATTGTTTGTTGATAATACAATATATTCTCAGGTTCAACCGGGCTCAAATACACCATATTCGGACATATCCAAGAAGAGCAAGTGTATATCCAAGTACTTCATGAGGAGGCTTGTCCGGAGGAGACCTAGACCTGGCATCAACAGAAGACTGCTAAAAAAAAGTCCGTTCAAGTGGATATTGCCTGACAGGAGAAGAATGACCAGGATTACTTTCGTCATGGGTATTGCGTTCAAACTGTAGTAAACCGTAGTTCGAATATTCTTTATTAAAACAGTTTAGGCAGATTGCGCGACTTTTGCCAATTGGAAAGTTCCTTTGTTTCATTCGAAATCATATCATCAACAGCACCACTTATCATGTTTATTTTACTCTCGAATGATCCGTATATATTCCAGGAAGAGTTGCGCTATAATCTAATATTCCAAAAGCGTCACTATTCGATGCTCGGTTTGGCCGAACATATCCAAGTTGTTCCATTGTGTATCCAAATGCTAGATCTTAAAAAATTAGATCTTTATTGGTTGAAAATGATCTAGTTGTTTTAAATGCATATTCTTAGGTTCATCATTCAACTATCTTTGGGTAAATTCGTACTTGTAGGTTGGAAATTAAGCTATTCAGTTGAAAATTCTATGATTCTGCTGAAAATTTATTTCTCTACCACCTGGAAGAATACTACGGAAATCAGTGATAGGAAACCTCAATTTTTAAACGGTCTGTGGACCAAAATAGTCCAGCGAGGGTCCGGTCCAAACGCTGTCAGGGGTGAAAAGATTTCGGCCTTTAAAATCTCATCACTTAGACTATTAGCTGTGTGTACTATATTTTCTCAAAAAGAAGGAAAAAAAATAATATAAG